>JBBPBT010001302.1:6683754-6705332 GCA_037974875.1 Cicer bijugum | reverse complement strand
ATAGAATTTAATGACTAATAATATGAATCTTTGCCATTAGTAAATGACTAATAATATTATAAAATAATTTATAAATTTAATATAAAATTACTTATAAAATAATTTGATAATAATATAAATTATAAATTATTATAAAATTATAAAATAATTTATAAACTATAAATTTATTATAAATAATTATAAAATTATTTTACAATTTATAAATTTATTATAAAATAATATTATCAAATAGATTTTGGAGGTATTAAAGAAATTGTGAAAAAAAGAGGAGACGCATAAAGGGATTAAACATATTAAAGAAGTTTTTGAAGAAAAATAACATACTCTCAAAAACTCTCAAGAGGTATACATCAACTTTTTGTTATCGAGAATCAATTTTAGATATATATATATATATATATATATTAGATAAGTCTTATTATATGAATTCTGTTTGTATGAAATAGCTCGAGTTATTACATTAAATAAAATCAAGATGAAGATAAATTAAAGACAGTGGTAGCTCAATTTAGCTTTATCATAATTTGATTTTTCTTTGAGTTTTATTCTAATTTAATTTAACTACTACTTTAACTTGGTGTTCTATTTTTAGCAAATTGATTTAGGGATTCGTGTTGAGTCTTGCCGCTCTTCCACCTCTCTCACTCTCACACTACTCATTTCGCTCTTCACCTTCGTAAGGTAAACTTTCCCAATTCTTTTTTCTTTCTTTCTCAAATGCGAATGATCCAACTACTCTTCACTGAATTTCCTTCATCTTTGCTAAAATTATTCATTTGATTCCTTCAAAACCGTCCGAATTTCCTTCTTTACAGTTGATTTGTTGTTTTTGTTGATTTTCTCACAATATTTATCTAGAAACGCTCTTATGCGCTGTGAATATTCTTTATGAAAAAACTCTTACTGATTTGTTTATTCTGTTATATGCCGTGAATATTCTAGAAACGCAATGTTATGATTCGGTCAACCATAATGAAAATCCAATAACGTGAAAGAAATAATGTTATTTGTTTTTGATAGGGTTATCCAGTTCGTGAATAGATTGTTGCTTGTGTTCTAGAAAAAGAAATTATTTTGAATTGCTTTAAGAGGAAAAAATGGGGGATAAAGAAAAAGAACCAGTCTTGGAAGATGATGCATTGGGTTCATGTTCTGCGTGGGCCAATTTTGAGGGCGACGATGTAATGCAGCAACAATGCTCAATTCAGGATGATGAAGCCAATTTCCTTATGTTGGTGACAAGGCAAGTCTAAGTGCATAATAATTCTTTGAAACTTGTTTATCTAGTCATTAAGGTTTAATTGGTTGAATTTGATCTATTTGAGGAAAGTGCCAAAAGTTATTAAACTCAAATGGTGGCATTACTATCATTATTATTAGCGTAATGCTTGAAACTTGTTTACAAAAATGCATAGCAAGAAAGCAACAAAGCTCTCTGATTGGTTGCTTTTCACTCATTCCTACATGTTTTCCTTCAAATGCCGAAATAATCACTCGTACGTCTTCAAAATAAATGACACATTTACATTCATTGTTTTTGTATGGGTATATTGGTTTGTAATAATAAAGTATTTCTGTTGTTATTATTATTAGTTTTATAATTTAGTATTTCTTTATTGAATGGAATATGATTTTAGTAATGATTGATAGAATAAAGATTCCATGTGGTAAATTGGCAGGAACCTGTCTAGCTTGGCTGCTGAATATCAATCAGGCAGTCCTATCTTACTGGAGAAAATCAAGGTTTGATTGATCAACCTTTTATCTCTATTTTCTTCTGTGCTATGTTGGATCGCATCCTTGCATCTATCATGTTTCATGAATCTTTCTTTTATTCCATTTAATGCAGGTGCTTGATGAGCAATATGCTGCCATTCGGCGTACGCGGGGAGATTGAAATTGCTTCTTTTGAGGCTTTATGTTTTCGTACCTTGTATGTTTTATTGTTTCAAGTTCAGAAACGTCCTCTACTTTTTACTTTGGATGTATATTCTTGCTCGGGTCTAGGTAGTATGGAATAAAACATTCCAAATTTCCAATAATTTCAGTCAATAAGTTAACTCTCTATCTCCATCTCTAGGAGCATATTATGGAATCTCAAGACAATGCAGAAATTGACCGTGTCAAAGCCAATGTTGAGGGAAGTAGAAAAGCACTTCAGACCCTGGGTTATGCAGAATTGACTTTTGAAGATTTTTTTATGGTAATTTATCAGCTGCTTTCTTTGTTCCTTGTGTTTAGGGGTTATATTTTTGTTTATTATTTTATAAATATCTCAATGATTTACTAGCCAAAATGAATATACCCACTGAACTTATGGAAAATGCTCTATAAATAAGCATATTGTGCTGGGTATTCATAATAATCCATGTTAACCTTTGGGCTAGTCGAAAGAGTTTCTATGACTTTACGTCTCCCTTCTGTCTATCAAGCCTTGAATTATGGGAAGTATTTGAATAGATCATCCATATGTGCAGTTTTAATTTTGTTAGCAATTTCTTAAGTCATATGAGAATCGGGTGACTCAATTTACTGATATAAGAATTTGAATTCATCTTTTTAATAAGAATTTACTGATACAGGAGCCTACTGCTTTGGAGCCGAGCCTGCTCCTCTGGACCCGAGCCTGCTCCTCTGGACCTGAGCCTGCAGCTCCGGACCCGAGCCTGCAGCTCCGGACCCGAGCCTGCAGCTCCGGACCCGAGCCTGCAGCTCCGGACCCGAGCCTGCAGCTCCGGACCCGAGCCTGCAGCTCCGGACCCGAGCCTGCAGCTCCGGACCCGAGCCTGCAGCTCCGGACCCGAGCCTGCTGCTCCGGACCCGATCCTGCTGCTCCGGACCCGATCCTGCTGCTCCGGACCCGATCCTGCTGCTCCGGACCCGATCCTGCAGCTCCGGACCCGAGCCTGCTGCACCGGACCCGAGCCTGCTGCACCGGACCCGAGCCTGCTGCTCCGTACCCGAGCCTTTGGATGGTTCTGGGGTAAATGTAACTTTCAGCATTCATTATTAACACAAAAAACCACAAGCAGAAAAACACAGAATGCAGAACAATTTTTGGGTGATCAGTATCAAAAGCCTCTATTAGCTTAAACTGAGGCACAAATGTTAGTTTCTTCAAAATGGATCTGATTAGGATTATTTCCTGCATACAACATAGGGAATGTAAAGTCAAGTAAGTTCAATTAGAAAATACATGCTTGATTTTAAACTGTTTCTGAAGTTGTCTTACATGATATGTGCAGTTTTAATTTTGTATAGATCATCCATATGTGCAATTTTAATTTTGTATAGGTCATGCATATGTGCATTCATTATGGGAAGTATTTGAATAGATCATCCATATGTGCAGTTTTAATTATGTTAGCAATTTCTTAAGTCATATGAGAATCAGGTGACTCAATTTACTGATATAAGAATTTGAATTCATCTTTTTAATAAGAATTTACTGATACAGGAGCCTGCTGCTCTGGAGTCGAGCCTGCAGCTCCGGACCCGAGCCTGCAGCTCCGGACCCGAGCCTGCAGCTCCGGACCCGAGCCTGCAGCTCCGGACCCGAGCCTGCAGCTCCGGACCCCAGCATGCAGCTCCGGACCCCAGCATGCAGCTCCGGACCCGAGCCTGCTGCTCCGGACCCGAGCCTGCTGCTCCGGACCCGAGCCTGCTGCTCCGGACCCGAGCCTGCTGCTCCGGACCCGAGCCTGCAGCTCCGGACCCGAGCCTGCAGCTCCGGACCCGAGCCTGCAGCTCCGGACCCGAGCCTGCAGCTCCGGACCCAAGCCTGCTTCTCCGGACCCGAGTCTGCTGCTCCGGACCCGAGCCTTTGGATGGTTCTGGGTTAAATGTAACTTTCAACATTCATTATTAACACAAGAAACCACAAGCAGAAAAACACATAGAATGCAGAACAATTTTTGGGTGATCAGTATCAAAAGCCTCTATTAGCTTAAACTGAGGCACAAATGTTAGTTTCTTCAAAATGGATCTGATTAGGATTATTTCCTGCATACAACATAGGGAATGTAAAGTCAAGTAAGTTCAATTAGAAAATACATGCTTGATTTTAAATTGTTTCTGAAGTTGTCTTACATGATATGTGCAATTTTAATTTTGTATAGATCATCCATATGTGCAATTTTAATTTTGTATAGATCATCCATATGTGCATTCATTATGGGAAGTATTTGAATAGATCATCCATATGTGCAGTTTTAATTTTGTTAGCAATTTCTTAAGTCATATGAGAATCAGGTGACTCAATTTACTGATATAAGAATTTGAATTCATCTTTTTAATAAGAATTTACTGATACAGGAGCCTGTTGGTCTGGAGTCGAGGCTGCTGCTCTGGAGTCGAGGCTGCTGCTCTGGACCCGAGCCTGCTGCTCCGGACCCGAGCCTGCAGCTCCGGACCCGAGCCTGCAGCTCCGGACCCGAGCCTGCAGCTCCGGACCCGAGCCTGCAGCTCCGGACCCGAGCCTGCAGCTCCGGACCCGAGCCTGCAGCTCCGGACCCGAGCCTGCTGCTTCGGACTCGAGCCTTTGAATGGTTCTGGGATAAATGTAGCTTTCAGCATTCATTATTAACACAAAAAACCACAAGCAGAAAAACACATAGAATGCAGAACAATTTTTGGGTGATAAGTATCAAAAGCCTCTATTAGCTTAAACTGAGGCACAAATGTTAGTTTCTTCAAAATGGATCTGATTAGGATTATTTCCTGCATACAACATAGGGAATGTAAAATCAAGTAAGTTCAATTAGAAAATACATGCTTGATTTTAAACTGTTTCTGAAGTTGACTTACATGATATGTGCAGTTTTAATTTTGTATAGATCATCCATATGTGCATTCATTATGGGAAGTATTTGAATAGATCATCCATATGTGCAATTTTAATTTTGTTAGCAATTTCTTAAGTCATATGAGAATCGGGTGACTCAATTTACTGATATAAGAATTTGAATCCATCTTTTTAATAAGAATTTACTGATACAGGAGCCTGCTGCTCTGGAGCCGAGCCTGCTGCTATGGAGTCAAGCCTGCTGCTCTGGACCCTATTTTTTTACTACTACACTAAACTAATGCTTTGTATTATGTCATTGAGTATATTTACTTAGAACGACGATAACATTTGACAACAAGACAAACTTTAACACCACCATAAATAAATAGACTATATGAGAGAAAATGAAGCAAAACAACTCTAATTGAATTTATATTATTAATTGAATTAATGAGAACCTATCCAAGCAAGATTGATATACTAGCGCAAATATTGAAACAAACTAAATAAACTTAACTTGCTGACAGAGCAAACTACCTTGAGTTATCATATTATCAATTGAATTAATGAGAACCTACATAAGAAACGTTTATATACTAGCATAAATATTAGAACAAACTAAATAAACTTAACTTGCCGACTCAACAAACTAACTTGAGTTAACTAGAAAGTATTGATACCCCACAAGTTGGAGGATGGAAAATGTCCAACATTGCAAATTTGGAACACATTTTGAAAAGGGCGAGAATGGGAGGTCTTCATGTTACCAATCTAAACTTGGGAGGATATAGGGGGAAGTTATAAGGTATAGGGGGAAGTTATAAGGTACCATTTAACAAATTTTTATGCACCAAGTGACAATCTATTAAGATGTTTTATGCACTCGACGAAAATCTAATTGGTTACGATAAAGAATAAGGATTCAAGTAAGAGATTGATGAAGATCTTTCATCAAGTACACAAGCCATTGAAGCTTACGCGACTTAGTAACTAATGCAGAATATTTTGTCTCATAATACGAACAAAAAAATAATAGTTTGTTTATTTAATTTCATTGGAAATAAGGGAAGAGCCATGGTTTTAGAAGTATTATCTAAAAATAAACATCACAAGAGTCAATACATTTACTCCAGTTAGCGTCATTAAATCCATCATTTGAATGTTCGAATTTTTTCTAGGAAAATAAAGACAGGGAACATAAAGTCCCTTGAGGTAACACAAAACTCGATGAACAATTTGTAGATGATGTTCAATAGGAGAACCACATAAATTGGCTCAACTATTACAACACAAAATTAATGTTGAAGCACCTATTAGGGAAAAGAATAAAAAAATCATTTATTTATTTTGAAAAAAAAAATTAATACTAAGATCATTGATTTTGCAATAAATCGACAAATTCTACTATACAAAAAGAAAACTGAATTTGTATCAATACGATAAATCAATAATATTATTTAATTTATTCACAATATAGAGTCTTTGTACATAAATAAGATATCATTAATTTAATTTTGATAATATCAACATATATTAATTTTTCAATACACATAAAAAACCCCTCAATTTTAATTTAATTTATCAAACGGCTAATATTATAAACCGGTGGGGTCACGTCCTCCATCATAATCACACACACATCAATGGTGAACAAGAATGCCATGTTACTCCTTCTTCTCATTACTATCCTCAACACCAACTTTAGTTATTAATTCTTTCTATTCTTCAACTAGTGATAGCATAGATAACATTACATTACACCATGACCACAACTCTTTCACTTTCCTTCCCCTTAGACCCTCAAAACCGCTTCAACATTTCCAAAACGACACGCCGTTTCTCTCTCTCATCCCTTCCCTACCACAAATTCCCAATTCCAAATCCCCACTTCAAAATCTCCTCTTCTTCTCATTCCCAATCCCAATCTTCTTCCTCAACAACCCTAAACGACACCTTTTTCCAACCAGGTCGATTCCTCACAAACGACGAACTCAACAGTCTCAACTTCCTTGAATCATTCCTCTACTCTCAACAACTCCAATCCGGTTCAGTTTGGGTTCGAGTCATGAGAGATCACGAAGTGGACCCCATCGTATGTTTACTCGCTGATTCCTTCGCTGAATCGATGATGTTTCCAAAAAGTTACATCAACGTGTTGAGGTTTCTTGTGAAACAGTATTTGATTGAACGAAGGACGTTGATGCCGCATATGGTAACTCTCATTGCGTTTTATAAAGGAATTGTTGATGATGGTGAAGAAGAGATGCATTTGGCGGGAACTGTGGAGATTTCTTTTGATAAAAATGGTGCTAATGCTTCTCTTCCTTCGCCTACTCCTCCTAAGGATAAGCCTTATATTTGTAACATGGCTGTGCAAAAATCTCTCAGAAGGTAAATTTAGAGTTACAAACACTCTAGGGTTCATTTTTATTTCTTAGGTTAAATTGGTTAGTGAACAGGGAAATTGCCATGTCATAGCAATTCAAAAATAGAAGTTACGAGAGAGAAAGACCATTTTGACTGACTCGATACATTGATTGATGCTCACAATTTCGAGGAACAATTTGTCTATTCACTCTATTTATAACGATGAAATGCGAGCTTAGGAGATAATGATAGAAATCATAAATATCGCGTCTGAGGATGAATTTGACCCATATAATATATCCTGGAACTAATTTGATTGGCTAAATGAATATTCAGAGGCTGAATGTGTAGTTTTCATTTTTTAGAGATTAAGACTGCATTTGGCTTGGTTTATGAATAACTTTATCTGAGTTTATCTATTGGTATAAACACTTGTGAGTATATTGATGAGAGTTTATGAAATAGCTTATGACATGTTAATAAGCTGATTTCATGTTATTTCAATAAGCTCTTGAGGTTAGTTTATGAAAATAACTTATATAGAAATAATTTAATCATGTTTTCTCTTTGATACTAGAAATAAATTATGTAGAAGCGCTTAATCAACAAGCGGTAAAATGTGGGGGTGGGGGGTGGAGTTGGGTAGCTCAACTGGTTTGAGATAAGGAGTGAAGGGGTAAAAAGACCAGGGTAGGAAGAAAAAATACTGCCGTAACTAACATACTAACATTTGTCTATAAAAAATAGTAAGCGCTAAATTAAGTTGTTTATACAAACACACCCGAGTATATGTAAATGTGAAAACTAGATATTGGTGAAACAGGCATTTAGAAACTAGATTGATTATTATTTATATACACTTCTGCTAGATAAGGTAGGATGTTTATTGGGTGTATTTTGATGGCAATAGTGTTGTTAAATAGCTCCTGCTATAGCATAATTTAAATAAATTGCTATTGCTATTGTTCACGATACGCTATTTAGTACGAAATTTTGGTAAATAGAGGCTAGACCAGAACTGTTGCATAGAAAAATTTGAATAAATTGCTATTTTCCATAATCCGCTATTGGCAACACTTAGGCAGTCTTGACAGTATTACATACTTTCTACAATTTTACCTTGCCTGAACGTTTTTCATAGACAGGCAGTATGGAAACAAATCTGAGTTGCTGCGATCTTACAGCACGATAAATATTTTCATCAGTAGCAATTTCAGTTGAGAAAACCTGCAATTTAATTAATTAAGCTACATTCTTCACCATCAATGATTTTCAAATTGTAATAATCTACTACTTAACTGAATACGTCAACATATCGAGAGATTGACATAATCCTTGTGATAACAATTTTAATATGTTGAGTATGATTCTAAATTTACATAAGTTTATGTTCTTGTTTACCTTTTCTTATTGTATGCTTTCCATGAGTAATGCATGTATGGAGAAGCCTATAATACATCAAAGTTTAAAATTTAGGCAATCAAAGATATATTATCATCCTGAAATTCCCATAGCTCACATTTTCAAACACTTGGTATATCTTTTGATTAAGTAAAAGAAAAGAAAATCTGGGTGTCTGTTTACATCTAAATGTAATTTGATTCCAACTTTCTTTCTTTTTTGACGGTGGATTCTAACTTTCTAAAAGTTTGTTTCTGGTAATTAATTCCCTTCAGGAGGGGCATTGGATGGCATCTTCTAAAGGCAAGTGAGGAACTGATTTCTCGGATGAGTTCATCAGGAGATGTTTACTTGCATTGTAGAATGATTGATGAAGCTCCATTTAACATGTATACAAAAGCTGATTACAAAATTGTAACGACAGATAGTATTTTAGTCCTGCTGATGTTGCAGAGACGCAAGCATTTGATGTGCAAAAAACTTCCTCTCATAAGTATGCCTTCAGAAACAGATGTGTCATTTTCTGATGAGTAAAGGACATGTATGTGTGCAGGGTTGCTTAATGTTTTCATGTAATGTCACCATTATCTCTTAATGTTGATAAAAGCTCATATTTTTCTCTAGCTTCCACAGGATCTTATACTCAATGTTTCTCATGATAAAATTTATTATTTATATTTCTGGTTGTTTTTAGTGTTTCAGCAATGGTAGCAAAGATGATTCCGGTGGTTTTAAGTTTGACTGGAGAGTGGAGATTGGTTTCAGACATCCTTATATATTTGGTTTTAAGTTTGACTGGAGAATGGAGATTGGTTTCTAGCATCCTTATATATTTCTCTTATCTTTAGGGAAGAGATTTGTTGTGTTACAGGTAATTTACAAAATAATGTTTTCTAAATTCTTTATTTACTTTCTGGCTTTGATAGATATATGATGAAAGATTATAAAACTGGTACTTTGTCATAAATTACCAGGCAAGGTACATGTTCTTTCTTGAAGAATCTATGAACATTAAAGATGCATGGAAAATACACATAAAATTTGCTCCAGATTTCTTCTATTCAATCAAAACAATGATTTGTGTATGCATCGAGCATTTGTATATCAATATTTAAATTTGAAAGTGGCACACCGGATCTGTTGAGTTGTAGCGGTTGATTCTTGTCATGGTCTCTTAGGTACTCCTTTCATGTAACCAGAGGTGCGGCTAGAGGTGTCAATAAAGCCCCGAAGTCCCAAGCCCCTCTCAACAATCGCATACTAAGTCCTTAATATTAGGCCCCCTATTAAAATATATTTTTTAAGGTCTCGGCCTATTATTTCAGTGGGCTTAAGGGAGGGAGGGGACTCATAGGTCCATTGTTTTGTTAATTGATATATTTATTTGAAAAATTTTCGATATTTATTTTTTTTGAAAAATTATCGGAAAATTTTCTCAAGAAAATCTGAAATATTTTTTTCTCGAAAAATTGTGAGCAAAATAAAAAATTATTTTTCTTGAAAAGATCGATTTTTTTTCTCGAATCAAAAAAATTTCGAGAAAAAAAAATTGTAAATATTTCTTTTATCGAAAAATTAAGAAAAAAAATTATTTATTGGAAAAAAATTGAAAAAAAATTATCAATTTTTTTTAAAAAGTGGGCCCATAGGCCCATCTAAGTCCACAAATTTTTTGGAGTTTTTTGGTTTTGGAGGCTTTCCTTTTGGGGGGCCTTTTAAACTACGAAATTTTTTGCCCCTCCAACATGTTGGCTGGGGCCAATAATTAGTAGGCTTGTGAAATTGACAGCTCTAGGTGCGGCTAGAAGTAGGATGAGGGTGGTAATGTGGTTGAAGAAGAGAAAAGGAAATGCTCATTTAGATTTGTCCACAACAGACTTAGTTCTTCATCTCGTAAGATCATCAAATTAGTTATGTTTTGTACACAATGAATCAAAATACTTGTGGTCATATGAATTGGTCTGGTGTATAAATATGGAAGAACCTCCGAATAGAGTTTACTCTTTTATTTTCAACAAGAAATCATTATAATTCTTGTGTCTAAACTTCACTAGATCAGTCTGAAACTATGCATAACCATTCCCAAGCCTTTTGAATTTGTATAGATAATCATTAGGAGTTCTTTTACACAATCTGCCACTGAAGGCCTCTCATTACTTTCTGTACGTACACATCTTGATGCCAGATTGGCAAACATGACTATAGACTGAATGGTGTAAGAATTTCGAGCCATCTCTGGATCTATCACCTTACGAAGCCTCTTGCGGTCATTCAATATGTGCCTTACCTGCATATAAGTGTAAAAGATATTAAAGTCTTGCTTCTGTATTTCTGGAAATTGTGAATTAGGATTTGTTCCTCTCTCCCTTATTATATAGCATTTCTCATTTAGTATGTGTGTGTGTGAGACTATCCTCAATAATGGACTATGAAAGATGTACCAGAAAATTACCAATTACTAGTAATAATGTCCAATTATTTTTGACTGATTTGAAAAAATAATCACAATTGCAAATGTCAAGGTCCTATAGGCTATTTATTGCTTCGAAATCCATATGGATGTCTTGTGAGCATATGTGCACACGTGCACTTCCTACCTGCAGTACAAGGTTCTGATCATTAGGACCCTGGTTTAGATCTACAGCTCGACGTCCAGTCAAAAGCTCCAGAAGAACAACACCAAAAGCATAGACGTCACTTTGGAGAGTGAGTTTCCCTGTCTGTTGTCATATGAAATAAATTAGTGTGAAAATACTCATCTAGCTTTTTAACAAATTCTAGATATATAAGAAGATGGAAGGTTAGAGATTGTAGGATAGTATTTTGAGTAATGAACATTTGATTTGGGTTATAGAACTGTCTGTTGGTATGCTGTATGCTTAGATGGAAGGATTAATAGGTGAACTAAATCAGTTTGGGTAGCAAAATTTGGTGTAAAGTATGTCTATTTATCCTTTTTTGATTGAATCATGTTCCTTTCAGGTCATACCCCAGTAAAATAAAAGGAAACTGAAAGACTTATTTGGAATTGGATAAAATTTCAGCTTCAGGCTTCTAATGCAGACCAGATTTTCAAAGTAAAGCCTACATTTACTAGATGAGTTGCTGTTGGATTTGGTAGCTTAATTTGCATTAGTAATTTGGTGTTGTATTGCTGTTGTGATTGATTTAGCTCACTAAATATATTATGCATAACAAGAAAATAAAAGTTAGGTATATTTTGCATGTAATGTAAGTGTACCGATGTATACTCGGGATCAAAGTAACCAAAGGTACCAAGCACTCTGGCAGTCACATGTGTCTCCTGTCCTTCCGGCATTAACTTGGCAAGCCCAAAATCAGATATCTACAAAAAGACTTATAACTCTTACATATTATTGTTAGAAGGAAATATTATAATAAGTCATTAGTGGGACTTTATTTATACCTTTGCTTCAAAGTTGGCATCTAGTAGAATATTGGTCGATTTGAAATCTCTATGAACAATAGGAATTCCAACATCAGCACTTGAATGGAGATAAGCAAGCCCTTTTGCAGCTCCTAGGGCCACATGTAGTCTTCGAGGCCAATCCATGTTTCTTTCTCCAATTCCTAAAATTAGTTTTAGATTAATAGAGCTTGATGTAAGAAATGTTGGTAGTATTAGTGTTTGGATTTTGGGTAAATTACAAAGTAACAGACCATTCAAATGATCTTGCAGGTTCCCATTTATCATATATTCATATACTAGGAATCTATGCTTTCCATCAGCACAGTAGCCTATCAAAGAAACAAGATTTGGGTGGTTGAGTCTGCTCAAAATGTCAACTTCGACTCGGAATTCACGTTCCCCCTCTGCTTCTTTAATTGCTGGAAGCTCCATTTTCTTGATTGCTACAATCTTCAAAGGGAGACATATTGTATAAGTATGTATTCATTTTCAACATGATCTAATATTTTGAACCATTTTGTAAAAAGTTTGGTGTTTCTGTTTGGAAGCTACAACTGATGTTAACAAAATCTTGAAAATCATGATGAATTTTTGTGGGCTTTATAAACATACGTTCAGAGCACACTACCTCTCCTGACCGCAAAGTGCCTCGATAGACTTTGCCAAATCCTCCTTTTCCAAGCAGATTTTCTTCACTGAATGAACATGTTGCCTCTTCCATCTCCTTGAGTGTGAAAACAGATGAACCATGCAACTTTTTTTTTGGAGGTGGTGTTTTATCATCAAGTTGCCAAAGTTGTGCAGGTTTGTAAATCCCTGTATAGTGTAAGTGTTAAAAGTTGGTTGTGCACAATGAAATAGAACTATAAACATGCTTGAAAGTTAAAACATGAGAAGAACAAGAAGAAGAAAATACAGGGATCTGTATGATCTTGAGACTTGGTTCTTCGCCGCTTGTTCCACGCTGAGACTAAACCGAATGGCATGATTGGCTGCTCTATCTAATTTGTTTTCTGCTAAAGGATCGAACTGGTAGGTTCTAACATAGGAAACATGCACTTGGATAAAGATGATTAATTCAATTACAAACTCAGATACAAGTAGATGATGCTAAGAATTTTGAACTACACAATTTTTTGATACAGGAGAGAGAAGGGTGTGTAAAGTTAAAAACTTTTGAATTATTTGCATGAGATTGAAAGAGTTGTTACTCCCATATAAAAGTAATTTTGATAGCATGGGAATTCTCTATGGAATACGTATGGAGCAAGTGAGGTTAGATTAGAAGAATACTTAACAAAACATCTTCCAACAACAGATGGAGAGAGACATATGGTAATGTGCTTTAAGCTTAAGAGAATGCTGAGGCAAAGTAGGTATGACTTGCATACCTATGGTTGGATGTAGTTGGGTTAGGGGGTGTGTATAGTTTGACAAGGAAATGGGAACTACAACCGCAGTCTCCATGTTGATCATCTTATATACGTTTTACCGTTTACAGATTAAAAATAAAAGGTAGGTAGGATGGCCTTTTCATTTGTTCTCTTAATTACATAAAATGTTACCTTATTTCTAAATCTTTCTCTTGTATGGTGCAACCGTCATTGTTTATATTAAATTTTGTCATAATCAGCTTTTGACGAAGATATTCTTTAGCACTAATGATCGTCATTCATGGTCATGTGGGATCCCAAGAATCAATATCTTTTCAATTAGTTACTATCACCTGTAAATATGTGACAAGCTAAGAAAAAAAAATTTTGTTACAAAAACTGAAGGCTTGGTTGCCGTTAGAATTTCTCTATTACAGTTAATATGTTGTTTTGATTCCTTAATATTTCTTTTGTAAATTTAGTTGATTAAATTTTTTACCATTACTTGCTAGTTTTGACTTAAAATTTTAAGTTTGGTTTTCTATTCGAATTTCTTATAATTTTTTACAGACAAATTTTTAATAAATTGAATACACTAAATTGTTTTAAAATAGTATTAAAATGTGCAATATTAAAGATGTTAAAGTCAATTTATTGAATTTATTATTTATATTAAAATTAATCTATTAATTTAAATAAAATAAAAATCACACAAAAAGTAAATTTATTTATATAAAAGGATAGAGGAAAAACGTAAAAAAATGTGTTATAAATTTCATTAGGCTTAAAACTCACCCGCCGAAAATAGTCAACTTTTACATTTAAAAGTTTTTTTTTTAACTTCCAACTTTAGCATCTTGTGGCCGTGTTATTTTCTTTTTTGCATGGCTCAATAATACTAGGAGGTATTGGACACAATTGATGAGAGGTCTCGTAGAAATATATTTCTAAATTTAACTCTCATCAATGAAAAACATGTATGATGCATAAGAATAGCCATAATCTAAATTGGGTCGATCAAAGAGAGATTAGATTGTGTCAAAGTTACTATCACGTATTCAATCATTCTATTTTGATTATCATATTAACGACAAATGATTTTGATTTTAAAATCAGAATTTTTATTTGAAAAAGTCAAAAATTAGAACTTCCAACCTTAATTAGACTATTGAGATGTATATGACAACATGCAATCACACTTTATCTAATTTAAATTTATAGATGAATGACAAATGACATTATATTTGTTGTTTTTTGTGTGACTAACATACGATATTCATTCATTCCAATTTATAAAAATTATATCGACCGAGAATATTACAATTTAAAATTTTAAAACCGAAAAAGATCAATCTGTGAACAAACTTAGATCACTCAAGTTGATAACACACAATGACAAAATATCTATAAATGTAACAAAGTCTACAAATATGATAAGTTTGAGGTGTCCGAAATACTTATTTATCTAGAACTGTAACGTTGATGATGCTAAAATCATTATTTGAATTTGCAATTGATCGAAGTTGATCTATCGATCTAAACAAAAAATCACAACAATAAGACAAGAAATCAAAAACACCACAATAAAACGTAAAAAAACAATATCGCACCAAGACGATGAACAAACACAATATCACACTAAGATGACAAAACCATGAAAAAACACAAGATAAAATAGATATGTGTAGAAATTATTTATTTAGATAAAAGATAATAAAACACTATTTAAATGAATAATTTTCGATCAAAAATTAATCTTAAACCACTTATCTTAACTGAATAAATAAGAACCGTTCAAAGAGTTCAAAAGGAAGGAGGAGTATAGACGCCTAAATCAACTTGTCTTTTTTTTGTTGACAAATGAGATTATTCTTTTCGTTTGGATGGTGGTGTTATATTAAATTATCATCATTCTCAAGTATTATGCTTTCGAGATTCCTCCAGTGTGTTCGGCATACTGTTATTTGCACTCCAATTTTTATTCACACACCCTTTCATTTTTTTAATTTCAGAGTACATTTTCGCCACCTTCTTCGTTGCAATTTGCATCTCCATTTTATGTACACCACACTGCTCTACCACTAAAAACTAAAAATCCTTTAATCATTTCCAAAACACATAGCGTATACAGAAATCCAAAACAAAATTTCCCTTATTTATTCCTAAAAAGTAAAGTAACGAGTTTATGTATATATTGTTATATTTGAATTTCAAATTTTTTTTTGAAAAAACAATTTATGCCACCGACAATATTATAGGATTGAGTTACAGACTAGGTCGCTATCTTTTTGAGACGTTTCGAGGCACTGTCCAAATTGTCCAAGACAAACTATCAACCACAAAGTATATAAGATAAAACAACCCATATCAATGTATCGGAGTTTTACTGCACTATAAAAAACCGTTCTAGAATTACACCCTCAATATGACAGTCGAATGATTATCACTCGTAATATGACACTAAGACTATTCAAAA
Source organism: Cicer bijugum (assembly GCA_037974875.1). NCBI lineage: Eukaryota > Viridiplantae > Streptophyta > Magnoliopsida > Fabales > Fabaceae > Cicer > Cicer bijugum. The sequence goes on along the minus strand of JBBPBT010001302.1, from coordinate 6,689,499 downwards.
GAAATAAAAGAAGAGGGTAAGAAAATGAGAGAACGTGTCTCTTGACTTGAACATTTGCATAACAAGTAAGATTCAAATTTAACAAGAGTGACTTGTAGTCTTGAACTCTATCTCTAACATCAAATTCACGCACAACCTTTTCATAGGGTGTATTCTCAAAAGCCTGTGTATTAATGGCCCTGTAGGTGTATCCCAATATAGTGAACACTTTAGGAATTTTGCCTCGAAATTCCATAGGAAGCATACTCATGTAGCTAGGTACTCTACTCGACATAGAATATATATGTCATTAAGAGTTTCTATTATCCCATCCTTTTATCACTTCAGGAATCATGCTTTTTTCATATGTAATATAACATGTTCATTTCTTATCACTATGATTTGTTGGTACCCATTGAACCTAATTATTGGAATTTTCAGTCTTTTATGCCGAATTACCATCATAAATGACTCATTGATCTATAGGCAATAGTCCCATCCTCTTGGAAGTATTTAGAACTTTCTCTCTAGCTAATCCTTTCGTTAAACAATATGCTAAATTATCATCAATGCATACATGATCCATTATAACAACTCCTTTAGAAAGTAATTCTCTAATGGTGTTGTGCTTTCGACGTATTTGTCGTCTCTTACTGTTGTAATAACGATTCTAAATTTTTGCAATAGCCGCAATACAATCACAATGGATCAACACAACTAGCAGAGGTTTTTCCAACAAAGGGATCTCTGCTAGCAAGCATCTCAACCAACTTGCTTCTTCATAGCAGTAGCTAGTGCTACCATTTTAGACTCCATAGTGGACTGAACCAATATCGTCTGTTTCTTCGATTTCCATGATATAGCACCACCAACTATACTGAAAATATAGCCACTGGTTGCTTTGGAGTCATCTGATAAGGTGTTCCAATCAACATCGATGTATCCTTCAAGGACGACAAGAAATCTTTGATAATGTAATATGAAACGCATGGTCCTTTTAAGATATCTCACGACTCTTTCGATAGCGTGCCAATGCTCCATACTAGGTCTACTAGTAAACCTGCACAACACTCCCACGACGTAGGTAATGTCAGGTCTAGTACAATCCGTGGCATACCTGAGGCTGCCAATGATGCTCGAATATTCAGTTTGTCTAACACCTTCACCAGTGTTCTTGAAAAGTTTCACACTTAGATCATATAGTGTGCAAGTAGGTTTACCGTAAAAGTAATAATATTTCTTTAGGTTTTTTTTCAACATAGTGAGATTCCCTTTTCTGACCTAGTAATCTTGATTCCAAGGATTACATTTGCTTTTCCAAAGTCTTTTGTATCAAAGTTGTTGCTCAACAAAGATTTCACATTTTTTACGGCATGAATGTTTGAACCAAATATGAGTAGGTCGTCTACATAGAGACACATGATAGTGCAAATGCCATTGTCAAATTTGTAATAAATTCATTTGTCACTTTTATTCACTTTAAACTCATTTGATATAATCAAGTTATCAAAATTTTTATGCCATTGCTTAGGAGCTTGTTTAAGACCATACAGAGACTTATCTAACTTACTGACCCTGTCTTCTTGTCCATGAATTATAAAACCTTTAGGTTGTTCCATATAAGTTTCTTATTCTAGCTCACCATTTAAAAAAATTGTTTTAACATCTATTTGGTGTATCACCAGGTTTTGTATAGCCGCAACTGATATGAGCACCCTAATTGATGTTATTCTAGTGACTGGTGAAAAAGTGTCAAAGAAATCTATATTTTCTCTTTGTCTAAAACCTTTGGCTACAAGACGTGGCTTGTATTTATCAACAGTTCCATCGGATTTTAGTTTTTTTTTTTCAAAATCCATTTGCAACTTATTGGTTTGTAACAAGGATGCAAGTCTACTAAATGTTAGGTCTTGTTAGACTCTAGAGAATCCATTTCATTGTTTATAGCTTCTTGCCATAAATCTGCATCCAATGATGACAAAGCTTCTTTTAGATTTGCAGGATCCTTTTCTAAGTTACAAGCCATATAATCGGGTCCATAATCTTTAGCAACTCTAACTCTTTTACTTCTTCAAGTTTCTATTTCGCCTTGGTTGTTGCTTTCGGTGCTTCTTGTCACAAGAACTTGACTAGGTTCGCTGCCCCCACTATTTCTTAATTTGAAAGGAAATTTATTTTCATTGAAGTCAACATCATTTGATTCTATGACTACTTTCGCATTTAGGTTGTAGAACCTATACGCTTTACTGTTTACTACATACCCAATGAATACACATTCATAGGCTCTACTGGCGAGTTTAATTTTCTTGGGATCAGGGAGTCTAACATAGGCCATACAACCCCATGTTCGAAGATAAAACAAGTTAGGTTGTCTTGTCTTTTAGATTTAGGTACTCTATTCAAAACATAGCAAACAACCAAACTAATTTCGCCACCCCCCGCCAGTGAGATGCAACACTAGAGTTAAGCATAATAGCAACAACTAGTTTAGTAAGAGTTCTATTCTTCCTTTCAACTTTACCATTCATTTCAGGTGAATATGGTGCAGCAGTTTCATGTATAATACCTTGGGTTTTATAAAGCTCATTAAATAAACTAGAGTCATACTCTGTTCATCTATCACTACGAAACCTCTTAATCTTTTTACTAAATTGATTTTCAATTTCAGTTACAAAGATCTTAAACATGTCAAGCGCTTCACTTTTATTTTTCATTAGATATACAAAAGTGTAATCGAAGCAATCATCAATAAAAGTGATGAAATAGCGCTTTCCAATTCTAGTTAACATCCTATCTAATTCACATATATCAGAATATATTAAGTCTAAAGGTTCAGGTTCTCTAACTAATGTTTTATGAGAACTTTTAGTTATTTTAGTTTGACTGCAAAAATCACATTTTTCAAAATCCTTTAAAGATAACATTAGAATTAAATCTAGGTTACTTAAGTTTGAAATTACGCATTTGTTCATATGACAAAGTCTAGAATGCCAAATATTAAAATTACACAACATGTAAATAGAAGGAGACATTTTATTGATTTCAACATTCAATTTAAACTTGTCATCAATGGCGTACCCTTTCCCAACAAAAATACTATTTTTAGAAATGGTGTACAAAAATGCTCCTATAGATTGAGTAAACCCTGCCTTATTGAGAAGAAACTCAAAAACCAGATTCTTCCTTATTTCTGGAGTGTGCATGACATCCTTCAAAATTATGGTCTTTCCAAAGGTGAACATTAGTTCCACATCCCTAATATCAACAACATTAGTGGTGTCAAAATCTCCCAACAACATTTCCTTATCTTTAACTGTAGTATATGTTTTAAACTTAATACGACCATAATAGACATGACCTGAGGCGCCAATGTCTATCCACCATCCATCTGATCCACCAACCGGGTTGATCTCAGTTATCATACCAATGAATTGCTCTTATGTCAAGTTAGCCTGATTAGAAGGGTCGTGCTTGCTTCTACACATGTGTGCTATATAACCCTCTTTCCCACAATGAAAACAGAGAAAAAGTGGGCGAGAGCCATTTCCAGGAGGTGGTTGCTACCTTATAATTGCCATTTGGCTTCATAATTGCTCCGATGAATTTCTTTTTCTTGTTATTTGCCACAAGAAGAACTTCATCTTTCTAGTCTTGCTTTCAGGATTCCTCCTCAATTATAAGGCGGGTTATCAGACTTTCTAGAGATAATTCTTTTGGTTTATGCCTAAGAGAAATTTTAAAATCTTTCTAAGAAATGGGCAATTTGTCAATAATAACAATTTGAAATTGTTCATCTAGGGGCATACCTTTAGAGATAATCTCGTAAGCAATTTTCTTGATTTCATTAGATTGAGCTTCCACTGATTTGTCATCTGTCATTTGATATTTGAGGTAGTGGCTAAAAGCATACATTTTTACTTCAGCTTCCTCAATATCATATTTCTTCTTAAGAGCATCCCAAACCTGTTTATCAATTTTGTTGTCGGAACTGTAATAATCATACATATAATCAACAAATCCATTGAGAATCTAATTCTTACAAAAGTAATCATTATGTTTCCGTTGAGTTAGTTCAGCAGCTTTCTTATCATTTTTTGTTTGGTTATCTGTTTCTAGAACAACAAGAATTTCATCATTCAGAACGTTGACAAGCTTTTTCGTGGTTAGAAAAAATAATATCTTTTGTTGCTATCGTTTGAAGTGACTTCCCTCAAACTGAAATGATTTGTTGTATTCATAAGCAAATAATCTTGTCCCAGTAATTTCGTCGGTAGACATGGCAGTATGAAAACATCCTAAAATTATTATTTTTGAATTTCAAAAAAACTTTGAAAAAATTATTTATGCCACTAACAATATTACTGGGTTGAGTCGCGTACTAGGTCGCTCTGTTTAAGATGTTTTGAGATATTGCCCAAATTGTGCAAAACAGATTATCAACCACAAAGTCTCCAAGATAAAACAACTCAAATCACTACATCGGAGTTCTACTGCACCGTAGAAAACCATTCTAGAATTACACCCTCAATATGGCAGTCGAATGACTACCACTCATAATATGACACTAAGACCATTCAAAAGAATTAAAAGAAGTGAGTAGGAAAATGAGAGAATAGAGAAAAGTCTCAGATACAGAGAGCTTTTGATGTACTTTTTCAACTGAGGAGAACACTGTATTTATAGATGCAATTCGTAACTGGATAAGAGATCCATTAGGTCTGATTCACTAAACGTGTGCTCTTATATTTAGGATTTGATCACATAAACGTGCGCCACGATTTTTTAGAGATAAAAACACAAACACTTATTCATTTAACTAAGTAAATAATTAATTTTCATATGCTAAAAAATAATACACCACAAAGTCAAGGCCCAACCTGGCCGAGCAGCCGGACCGACGGTGCTCATGTGGTGATCAATTTTGCTTGTGTTATCACTCCTTCACAAAATTCGGATTCCCCTTGGAATACGCCCCAAGTACCATACCTCCACTTTATATATCCTGCTAGCGTGTAATACCCCTCCTATGTGGGACTTCCTTTTTTTTCAATTTACAACAACACTAACTTTCATAAATGTAATATTTGTTTTGAACAAACTTTAATTAAAATAATCATCATTTCCAATATATATTAACATCGCAACTGCCAATTGAAAGAGTTAATAAAAGTATATATATATATATATATATATATATATATATATATTTAGATTTAACTCTAACTTTTTTTATAAGTCAATTTTATTAATGTCATAAAGTTTAACATCATTGGTATACTTTCTCTCCACTTTTTTTTATAAGGGGTGAAAAAAAATACTCAAACAAATCTTTGACTTAAATGATAAAAATATTTAATTATAACTAATATTTATATATAATAAACATGTGTTCTGAAAATGAGAGAGAAGAGTAATTTGGACAAAAAAAAATCTAATATATTTAAAGTAAAATATATATTATATTATATAATTACTCTTCTTCCATTCCATCAATTGACATTTAATTAAAATTAGGGATATTTTAATGTAATATACTTCTTTATCCAACATATTAATTATTAACTAATGTATAATTTATCTATTCTCTATCATCTAAAGTATTTTTTGTTTTAACATATTAGTTAATAACCAATGTATTATTTGTTTACACTATATAATTCAATATATTCTTTATTTCTTCACCTATTAATCAATTAATGTATATTTTTTTTTCACTTCTTCACATTTACATTTACATTCAAATTTCACTATATGTTTCTATTTCAA
>JBBPBT010001302.1:6664390-6683349 GCA_037974875.1 Cicer bijugum | reverse complement strand
AACCAAAAAATTTTCTTCATTTTTTTATTTACTAACAAAAACTTTAAGAAAATTGTATCCAACATGGAAAAATTATATATATAAGTGAAACATAAAACAAATAAGGAGAAATAGACTACTAATTTTATTAGATAAAAAAATTGATCCACTATTTTTCCTACATCAAATTTAACCCATAACATCCAAACTCTACACTGAAAACACAAAAAAAATAAAATAAAAAAATATACCTACAAAAAATATAAAATAAAATAATTTAAAGGAAGAAGATATTTTGTTCCATGAATCTCATTCTAAAAATATAATGATATTAAAAAAAAAAAATCCGAGGAATCCAAACATAGTCTGAAGAAAAAAAATATCTTCATACGTCTCTAATTATGGTGTTGCACGCATAAGAGATGCACAAAAGAAGATGATCCGTCTTGATAGAAATTCAAAACAGCAAAAAATATAAAATGAAGTAGAAAATGCAAAATAAAGACTGAATTGAGTAATTTCAATTTTATTATTCTTTAGTGAATATTACAATGATGTGATATATATATATATATATATATATATCTTAAGATCATTTTCACTAACTCTAACAAACACATAAACCAACTCTAACTGATTTGTAACAAACTCTAACAAGTTCTAACTCACTTGTAACTAACTCTTAGTTGTGTTAGTGTATATTTTCTGATATTTCCTCTTTAGAATTTGAGGGTGGTATTACTAAGGTGTGTTTGTTAAACACTCTTTACAAAGCATTACAAAGTTGGTGCTAGGAAGAGGCTTTGTTAATACATCTGTCCGTTGGTCTTGAGTTGAGACATAAGAGACAACAAGACTTTTGTTAAACACTTTTCCCCTTACAAAGAAGATGTCAAATTCCATATGCCTGGTTCGATTGTGGAGAGTTGGGTTATGTGCAATTGAGGCTGTGCTTAAGTTGCCACACATAATTTGAGGAGTTTTGAACTTGCAATGAAGCTCATTGAACAATGATTGTATCCAAAGAATTTCTGCTGCAAGCAGTGCCAAGCTTTTATACTCAACTTCTGCTGTTAATCTTGCTAGAGGTTGTTTCTTTGACCACCATGAGATGAAATTAAGACCAATATACACACATGCTCTTGAGGTTGACCTATGATCATCAGGATCTGCTGCCCAATATGCATCACATAAGCCAATTAGAGACAGAGGCAGATGCACATGTGCTGGCTGAAGTAGAAGACCATGATGTAGTGTGCCACTTAAATATCGCAGAATTTTTTTAAATGCCTTCCAGTGAGCTTCAAGGGGTTGAGCCACAAACTGCCATACTTTATTGACATAAATGATATTTCTGGTCTACGAGGGTTGCATACTACAATGCTCCCACAATAGAGCGAAAATAAGTCGAATCTTGAAGCTGGACAAAAGCAAACTTGGACAATTTACTGCTGGACAACATTGGTTTTGGCATGCCCTTTGCATTCCTCATATGTACCTTGACCAGTAAGTCACATATATATTTGGATTGAGAAATAAGTAAAGATCCATTAGGTAAGTGAGTCACCTCAATTCCAAGGAAATAGTCCAAATTTCCTAGTTGTTTAAGTGCAAATTCAAAGTTTAACTTCTTAATAAGATGGTGAATTTGATTTAGTGAACTCCTAGTAAGAATGATATCATCAACGTAAACAATAGCCATTAATGTAAATGAGGTGGAATGTAGAATGAAGAGGTTGGGATCACATTCGCTAGCAGTGAAGCCATACTTAATGAGGGCTCATCTGAGTCTATCAAAGTAGGCCTTTGAGGCATGTTTTAGTTCATACAAGGCTTTGTTAAGCTTACATACCAGACTTTTGTCTTGAACCTCAAAACCTAGGGGCTGCACCATGTAAACTTCTTCTTCTAAAACACCATTTAAAAAGGCATTATTGACATCAATTTGTTGAATAGGCCAATTGTTGGACACTGCAATAGTCAACACAGTGCGCATAATGACTGATTTAACCACTAGAGAGAACGTTTTAGTGAAGTCAGAACCAGCCTGTTGATGAAATAATTTTGCCACAAGGTGTGCCTTATACTTATTAATTGATCTATCAGGGTTCTCTTTAATTGTAAACACCCATTTATACCCTATAGGTTGACGACTAGGTGGTGGAGGGACTAGGGACCTAGTATTATTTTGAAGAAGTGCAATATACTCAGTTTACATTGCTGCCAACCATTGTGGGGCAGCAAGCGCCTGCAGAACAGTGGCAGATTCTAAGTGTGTAAGAAGTAGAATGGGATATAGTTTGGGCTTAACAATTCCATTTTTAGCTCTTATTTACATGGAGTGTGTATTTTGAGTAGGAATTTGGATGGAATTGTCAAGCCTGGATGCATAGGCTGCTGGTCTGGGTGTAGAGACTGTTGGACTGGGTGCAGAGGCTGCTGGACTAGTTGCAGAGGCTGTTAGAGTGGGTTCAGAGGTTGCTAAATTAGGTGCAGAAGTTGTTGGACTAGGTCCATGGGTTGCTGGACTGGGTTCTACAACAGGGGCAGGAAAAAGTGAGGGACTTGGAATTGTTGGATTAAGAATGCAACCTATGCCAGTAGTGTGATGAGGAATAAAGCTAGTGACAACAACATGACGAGGAGGCAATGGTTGAGTTACTTGGAGAGGTAGTCGTGATGTAGTGGATGGTGCTTGTGACGGAGTGAGGGACTTGAAGAATAATTCAGAGTAGGGAAACCTTGTTTCATTGAACAAAACATCTTTTGATATATATATATATATATATATATATATATATATATATATATATATATATATATATATATTTCCATTAGAACTAAGACACTTATACCCCTTATAAGATAAAGAGTATCCCATGAAGACACACTCTTGGGATCTAAATGCAAGTTTATTGGGATTGTAGGGTCTTTAGAGTGAAAAACAAGAACATCCAAACACTTTTAGGTCCTTGTAGCTTGGATGAGTGTGGTGTAGAAGGAAATGTGGAGACACATTATTGAGAACCGATGTTGGTAGACGATTGATCAGAAACACAACTGTAACAAATGCATGGTCCCAAAATTTGCGAGGAATTCCAACTTGTGCTAGCAGTGTGAGACCAATGTCAACGAGGTGCTTGTGCTTTCTCTCAACTAACCCATTTTGATTATGAGTGTGTGGATAGGTGAAGTGATGAAATATATCTAAATCAACTAGATATTTGGTAAAGGAACTAAATTCACCCCCTCCATCACTTTGGACAACTTTGACTTTACAATTAAATTGCAATTAGACCATGGATTTGAATTGCTTAAAATGAGTGAGAGTGTCAGATTTTTGTTTTAGAGGATAAATCCAAACAAACCTAGAGTAAGCATTAACACATGTAAGAAAATATGTGTATCCTCCATGGGATGTAACAGGGCAGGACCCCATAAGTCACAAACCACCAATTCAAAGGGAATATGATATATGGTGGTAGAGGGATGAGCAGACATACGATGTGTGTTGCCTAGACAACATGTTGAGCAAAAGGCAATGGTATTTTTTGTTGGTGCAATGATATTGCACAACTTTAATACTGCCTTAAGTAATTCCTGATGAGAATGCCCTAAATGAGCATGCCATAAATGATAAGCAGAATTTGAAATGGAAGAACAATTTACATTAGAAACATTATTATTCATGTGGTTTGTAGTTACAAGAGCAATATGAAAAAAAAAAGTATCACAGTAAACAACATTAGATTTAGAATTATGATTGTGCAAAAACGAATCTGAGTTGTGCAAAACAGAATCTAAGTTTGGTTTTTGAAACTTGTAGAGTCCATTTGCCCTGACGACTCCTTTCAATAGGATTTCAGAAGAAGCCTATGATTTCACAACACAAAATTTAGGGTGAAACTCAAAGAAAACTCCAGTATCTTGTGCAAACTTACTAACACTAATTAAATTTTTGGTAATAGATGAAACAAGTAAAAGGTTATTGAGAGTAAGATTGGTGTTAGGATGTCTTGAGCAAGGAAAATGCATGTTGCCTATTGAGTTTATAAACAAACCTTGGTCATTGCCTATTAGCACATGATCTGATCCAGGGAGTGAAACTGCATCTCCCAAGTTGGAAGCTTTAGGCGTGACATGATGCGAAGCACCTAAGTCGGGATACCACCATTGATTGTTGAATCCAAAGTCAGCTTCAGTGAGAAAAACTTGGGGATGAAAGAGACGTGGATTTGTAGGTCTAGGACCGAGGTAACCAAACTGCAGTTGAGCAGGAGGTCATTGTTGCATCAAAAATGGAGTGGAATGAGGTGCTCCCCAAGGAGAGTGAATGGATTGATCAAATCCGTAATGACGAAAATAACATATGGAGGCATCGTGACCAGATTTGTGACAAATCTGGTATTGCACACGGCCACCATGACCTCCTCGACCAAAACAAACAATGCTACGACCATTACGACCACCACGAGAGCTATATCCTGGATAATTGGAGTGGTTCTGGTTCGCAGTCACATGACTCGTACCTGACGAAAAATTAGCTTCCGGAGACAACGGATGATCAGTCGTTTAGTTCACAGATGAGGTCGGCGATGCTGCCTGAGTGAGATTGACAACAATTGCTTCCTGAAGCCTCTTGTGTTTCTCAAGGCGCATCTCATGCGCAAGTAGGAATTACTCGAGTTCGATGAGATTTCGATGAGGAATCGAATATCCAATAGATACTAAGGATTCGTTGATGGGTGCGAACACGAAGGATGAACTCATCAATCTTGCAATCTCCCATCGTGAGACTACATAACTCAGATATGAGTTGATGTGCCTTTGTTGCGAGCAGAGTGCGAAAATGGTGATGAATTTCTTCCCAAACCTGCCACGAATAGTGACAATCAACAAGCTTCATGAGAATCGATTCACATATGGTTGAAAGAATCTAGGTTCAAACAAGCGCATCTTGTTGCTCCCACTCCAAACACAGAGGATTGAGACGATTTGCAATGCGATTAGTTTCAGTTAAGAATCGTAATGGAGCTAAAGGTTCAATGATGCACTTATGAAGTTTGTGGTCGCGAATGACGCCATCAATTTGTTGTTTCCATTGCTTGAAGTTCTTTTCATTAAGGTTAACAGAAAATAAGTTGGAGAATTTGACAAAGGAAGAAGGAAAATTGTTTGAGGCTTCAAGAAAGGGATCCATAGAAGCCATTGATGAAAGAGGATTGAGAAAGAAAGAAAAAATGAAGCTCTATGATACCATGATAAAAACTCAAAATAGCAGAAAATGTAAAATGAAGCAGAAAATGAAAAATGAAGACTGAATTGAGTAATTTCAATTTTATTATTCTTTAGTGAATATTACAACGATGTGATCTATATATATGTTACGATCACTTTCAATTAACTCCAACAAACACATAAATCAACTCTAACTAACTTGTAACAAACTCTAATAAATTCTAATTCACTTGTAACTAACTCTTAGTTGTGCTAGTGTAAATTTTCTGATACGTCTAATTTGATGTCTTTGAAGCAAATTGGTGCAAAAAGATAGCTTTTGTGACAGATCTAGGGCTAAACTCCATGAATGATCTTTAAGGTGCTGAAATTTGAAATTTTTTGTGGTAAACCTCCTATGTCAACTTAATGGCTTTTAAAATTAAAAAGATGAAAATAAAGGAATTAATGAAAGAAAGAGATTGATAGTGATGGTGTGACAATTGGAGGTCACGTGATGGTGGGGCGTGACTAAAAATAGGAGGAGACATATAAAGAATTTTTAGAGAAGAGAAGAAAACAGCTTCTTAATTTCTCTTTGCTAGGAGGGAAACAAAATATAAAATGGAAAGGAATTGTGTGTAACTTGTGTAAGAAAAAAAAAATAAAATGGAAAGGAATTGTGTGTAACTTGTGTAAGGAAAAAAAGAATAAATTAGACCATGAAGAGGTAAATGAATAGTTGAAAAACAATTATTTTTTAAGAAAATAAATAAATAAATAAAATATTGACCTATATACAAATTTTAGATATATTACTATATCAATATCATCATTAACGAATTAATAATAATAGAGAAACCAAAACTGCAATTAAATTAAGAAAATTTTCATTATCAATGCATTAAATTAAATCAATATAAAATATAAGTTAACAAAATAACATTGAGGAATATTACATTCGCTCAAATATAGACAACAATATATGATCAAAGAAAATTAATGTATTTGATTCAAAAATTTAAAATAAATATATCAATTTTCTTTGTCCATACTTTTGCATATATATTTGAACTAAACATATCAATTTTTTTCAATTTATTTTTATTTGTATTTGAAACTAAAAAAAGTTAGAAACAATGTTAGTTAATGAAGATATATTTTTAGAAATATTAAAAATATAATTTTTTATATTTTCATTTTTTCTAAAAACATAGATAAAATATTTAATTTAAAAATCTTTTACCTCTTTAATAATGAATAAAACTAATACGAGTTTTAAGAAATAAAATGATAAAATATTTTTACAAATACATTTGACTTCGTTATAACGGGCAATTTATTTTAAAAAATAAAATAAATAATATTAATTATTAATAATCAAATCAATGCTGATATTGTCAATTATTTATTTCTTTACTTTATCAATTTCTTATCTCAGATGAGTTAAATTCTTTAGGAACGCCTCTTGTTTCTCCATCATGGTATAGGTTGTACTCGAACCATAATGAAGAAGACTATTCGGTTTTGGGAGACATGTTTCGATCCTTTCATTTTATTGCAATCTAAAAAGCGCTGTAAAAGGTATACACATATTTCATATATGTTGGGTACCTTTTACAGCGCTTGTTTTAACAAGCGCTGTAAAAGGCATACCCATAATTCATATATTTGGGGTACCTTTTACAGCGCTTTTTATAACAAGCGCTGTAAAAGGCATACCCATAATTCATATATTTGGGGTACCTTTTACAGCGCTTTTTATAACAAGCGCTGTAATAGGTGTTATTTTTTTTTTTTATATATATATATATATATATATATTTTAAAAGCGCCTTTTAGCCTTTTATGACATTTTTTTTATAAAGCGCTGTCTTTTATCTTTTTATCCAAAATTAGTTTGAACCAGTACGTTCACACAACACAACCATAATCAGTAATGTATAACATATTCATATGCATGTACCCTGTAACACAACCAGAACCAGAACCAGAAACAGAACCAGAACCAGAACCAGAATCTGTTAAAACAAAACATGATACATATACACCTATAACACAGTAATTTACAACATAAGTAACTAAATATACATTGAACCTAATTTACAACATATTCATATGCATGTTTATATACTGTCCTATGATCATATACATATAATAACTATGCACCATATAATATTCAGATCCCTTGCACAGTAGCATGCTATTTCCCAAAAAATCAAATAATTTTCATTTCAATCACATACTCACACCATTCCTCCTTTAATTCCATCAGATATTGCTCAGAATATGATGGACTGGAATTTTCAAAGTACTGCAATATAAAAATTGAACATATTATATTAAGTTAGTATCAAATATATAGATAATTTATATATGAAAATCATATAATCAAAATACCGTACCGTTTTTGGGATAATAGTTTTATTCTTGTCAACAATCTCCTTCATGAATCTCAATACATAGTACCCACAATCGATGTTGTTTGTTTGACGAGGGCACTTTATTGGGATCCATGTAATATTATTAGACTTTTGCTTCGACACTATCGCACCTCTTTGAGATCGATAAACTTTTAAGGCACTATATAAATGAATAAATGTGATTATTTTAGCATGAACAAACACTTATTTATATATATGTGTAACAAAAATAAATGAATATTACTTACGTGTCGAACATAGTCTTTATTTCGGAGTGTTTGTTGTAATCGTCATGCACGGGATCCAAATAATATATAACTTCAGAGACCGCATTGATTGCAAATAGCACCCAATGTGCCCTACAACAACAAATAATTTGTTAAGCAATTTTGTTTATACACAACTAATAAATTAAATTCTCATCAATTAAAAAGATAAAATTACGTACCCTGAATTATATGGTGCGAAGAACAATTTTTCCTTTTCTTTATTTCCTAAAAACATATTCATAATGTATTTATTTACATTTTCTTGATCGTGTTTCCACATGGACAGCTTATGCGGAGACAAAAATGAGTATTTATTTGACAATTTCCGCATGCACACGAACTTCTCATGCAAAAACCTTCAATTAAAATTTTAAAGAAGATTAATTACCAATACATTTAATTAATTACCAATAAATGCAATTAAAAGTATTTTTTACCTTATGTACAAGCACATCACAGTAGCACTGAGCTCCTTATGTTCGAGAAGTTCGTATACGTGCTCCTTGTCGAACAATTCCTCATACTCATCTCCAAATATATCTTTATTCATGTGTATCATGCGCGAATCGTCGCTGCTGCATAACTTGTTTTTTGCTTGCTTGTCAAGATACGCCCCGTATTTACCAAGGCGTGGCTGAATTATTGTAGGAGCAGCAGCAGCAGCAGCGACTGATTTCCCACGATCCAGTTTTTTTCTTGCTGCAAGTTTGGCAGCTTTATTGGCAGTTTTATTGGCCTCCGGCCTTTGTAATTTGACAGCTCTACTAATCTCCAATTTTTGAGGTTTGCTGCCTTTTTTTGGATGTGTGGGAGGTTTATTTACTTGGACCTACAAAAATGAGGTTAAATGTTAGTTTATTGAATCTGAAAAAATTGACAATTATGCAATAAATGTGACAAACCTTTTCGGGAGACGTAACTGTGTGAGATGCTTACGCTTCATACATAACCATGGAGGTAGGTTATATATTACCAAAATCACAGGCCATGTGCTGTGTGAGATGCTTTGAAGACCATGTGAATTCATTCCATCAGTAGAAAGTGCAAGTCTTAGATTTCTTGACTCCATCCCGAATTCAGGATAGTCGTGATCAATTTTTGCCCATTGTGGGGAATCTGCAGGGTGTCGAAACATTCCATCTCTAATTCTTTCATCTGCATGCCATGTCAAGTGTTTTGAATCTTCTTCACTGCGATACATGCGCCTAAATCTTGGTATTATAGGAAAATACCACACGACTTTTGCTGGAGTAGATTATTTCTTCTTATATCGAGAGACATTGCATTTCGGACACGCCTTAAGTAGTTCATATTCATTTCGAAATAAAATGCAATCATTATGACACACATGAATCCTTTCGTAACTCATGCCAATAGAACACAAAATCCGTTTAGCCTCGTAGGTTCGACTGGGAAGTTCATTATCATCTGGCAACATATCTTTTATGAGTGTTAATAATTCTGTAAAGCTTTTATCAGACCATCCATTACTCGCTTTTAAGTTGTACAACTTTAATATCGCCGACAGTCTTGTGAATTTAGTACAACCATTATATAATTCTTTCTCTGCATCACTCAACAAACTTTCAAACATTTTAGGACAATCTCGAAGATCTTCTTCAACTGCTTTTGTGATCTCATCAACTCGGTCCGGCTCATATGTATCTGTATCGAAGTCAGTTGAAGCATATGTCGAACTATTCTCAAAATTAATGTTTCCTTTTTTTTTTTCTCACCATGTCTTATCCAACATGTGTAGCTTTGATCAATTCCATTACATACTAGATATCCTTCTAATTCATCTTCTCTAACACGTTTTCCAAAACAACATTTTAAACAAGGACAAACTACTCTATTTGGATCTTTTGCATTCTTCACTGCAAACTCAACAAACTCCTTCACTCCAATTTCATACTCTTTTGACAATCGATTGGCTGACATCCATTTCCTATCCATATTATACCACCTATATAAATGCAGTTACAAAACTAATAAGCTTTCAATACTGAACTAATAAACTAATAAACTAATAAGCTTTCAATACAAAACATATCAACACATTTCAAAACAGAAGAGATCATGTGATATGAGTTTTTGACAATTTTTGACAATTTCAAAACATAACAGATCATGTGGTATATATAATATGAATTATTCAATTGTTCATGAGAAATAATATTGTTTTGGATTAACAGATATGTCCATAACAGATCATGTTTTTTCTCATGAACAATTGAAGAGATTTAAAACATAACAGATCATGTGTAGAAGAGATTTAAAACAATTGAAGAGATTTTTTGACAAAAACAAATTAAAAAATACCTGAGACAACGTAGATGGCTGCACAGTACGTAGAGGATATTAGGGTTTTGAAAGATCTAGAGGATATGATATGAGGGTTTCCAACGTATATAATTATTTGAAATATGCATTTTACAGCGCTTGTGAAAAAAGCGCTGTAATAGGTAGTTAAATTCAATGAAAGCGCATGTATTTTACAGCGCTTGTAGAAAAAGCGCTGTAATAGGTAGTTCAAAAAATTGAAAGCGCGTGCATTTTACAGCGCTTGTGAGAAAAGCGTTGTAAAATAATACGCGAAAGCGCTTCATTTTACAGCGCTTTTTTGACAAGCGCTGTAAAAGCCTTATAGCGTTATGCGCAAACATTATAAGACATACAACAGCGCTTCTATTACAGCGCTTGTCATACAAAGCGCTGTAAAAGGCTCCGTTATTTTTAAAATATATTTTCAACAGCGCTTGTGTTTAGCAAGCGCTGTAAAAGGGGCGCTGTAAAAGGCAATTTTTGGCGTAGTGTAGCTTTGTACATTAATGTCATTATTTGTTTTCTCTTTTTCTTTCTCCTACACGTTTTTTTCACGGAAGATATCTTTATTCAAAACATAAATTAATGTATTACTATCTACTGTCATTATTATATTATCAAGAAAATTAATTACTACAATTAATTTTTTCAATTTTATATAAAATATAATTTAAATTTACTATATTGTCATATTAAATATTAAACACTCAACTATCGATATTAAATATTTTTTAAATTAAAATATAAATATATTAAGCATACAACTGAGTTAAAAGTAGTTAATTTTTAATTATAATAGTAATTAAAGGAAGTGCATCTTAGATGATATCCGTAAGGATATTTGATAGTTGAAGTATTCGGTTCAAATTTGATATACACTCTTTCTCCAATAATAAAAAATATAGACACCAACACTTATTTTAATTGAGATTCATTTTCATGATTTACCATGTTATGGGTGACTACAATAGTCTAGTGGTTAAATATAATCCGTTGGGTAAATTTTTTTTTATTTATTTTTTTTTTTTTACAATAAACCAAACTATTTCAATAAATAAAATAGAGAAGATTACAATTCGATGGGACACAATCTATTGAGAGATTTTTCATCTATACTTAAACTTAGTATCAATAATCAAACAACTTAAGACCAACATCAATACACCTTGTGAGTGTTAAGAGTCTCATATTGAATGAGATAAGACATACCAAAGTATATATAATTAGTGAGTAGTTTTCATCCTACAAACTGATTTTGTAGAGGTTGTGTAGGGTCCAATCATTCTAAGATGATATTGAAACCTATCCAAGAATCATTTGACCACTTACTATCAGGTCACCATTATCGGACAACTCGGGTAATGTCCAAATATCCAGTACTAGAATTGAGGTGTGTGTGTTAAGAGTCTCAATAGTCCTCACCTTACATGTGGTTTTGTAGGTTGTATAAAATTCAACCCAAATTTTAAGATAGTTTTAAAACCTATCTAAGATTCATTGGATCACATGTTATCATATCACCGCAATCAAGCCACCCGGTCACACCTATATGCCTAATAAAATATTTATAAATGATAAGTAGTTTTCAACCTATAAACTGATTTTGTGATAGTAGTATAATATCCAACTTAAATTTTAAAGAAATTATTATATATATATATATATATATATTATTTTTTATTAAAATAATGATTGAGTTAGGGTTAAATAAAGATGTTGGTTATTGTGCCAATTTGGCAAGTTCTGTGAATATTTATAGAAATTAAAGAGGAATTTGGTTCTCTTTGTTTTGTATCTATTCTTATTACATAAAGAACTAAGTTTTGCCTTAGACCACGCAAATGTATTGTTTTGGATCATAAAACAGGTGTCAAGGGCTATGTATTTTTTAATTTATATTCTAAACAAGTTTTCTTATCTAGACATGTTATTTTTTTATGATAATATATATATATATATATATATTATATTATATTATATTATATTATATTATATTATATTATATTATATTATATTATATTATATTATATTATATTATATTATATTATATTATATTATATTATATTATATTATATTATATTATATTATATTATATTATATTATATTATATTATATTAATGATAATCTGATGTCGCATAATCGTACCTCTAAGCACCATTTGCCTCCTAATAAAGTCAATCAACATGATATTGATTTTGAAGTAGCAATATCGATGTACAAGAAAGTGGATTTGAATTGTAAATGTTCTTATTTAAAAATTCCTGAAAAAACTTAAGGATTTAATTCAAGAATGATATTGGTTAAGAAAATAGAAAACGAATAACGTTCTTGATTTTTACCAGAAAACGGAGAACGTTCTTAGTTAGCTTAAAATCAGAAATTCAATTTATGTTTTTAACTTAAATGATTAATTATGCTAAACAAATTTGGAGATAAGAGAAAGAATACTGCACACGGATGTATCCTGGTTCATCCAACTTGGGCTACGTCTAGTCCTCACAACTATGAGATTTTTCACTAAGTGTTCAAAACAAATAACCTTCTTGGTTTTAAGCACCTAGCTCAGATCAACCTTGATCTGTTACAAACTTAATTTCTTTCCACATAGAAAGAGATTTAATCAGGTCACCTATCAACTTTGATAACATTTCTTACAATCTACCCGAACTATATTGAACTCTTATAGTTTGAGTTTTACAATAATTTAGTATAATAATAAGTCTTGTTTGAACTGATTAAATTCTTTACAAATAATAACTGATTAGTAAATAATTTAGTACAATAATTTTGAACTATAATTGAGATGTCCTAACTCTTGTTTGAGATTCGATTTTTTACAGAGAATTTAGTATAATAATAGAGCATTGAAATATAATCAGAATTGATTATTTCTTGAGAAAGTAATAATTTCGAGTATGAATGTGAATGATTTAATGAGACTTGTTAGCACTTGAACTTCTACAATTTTTCTGAGCATTGACTGTAATACCTCGGCCCTCCAACGTTACCGGCAATGTTGCCTCACGAGCTTCTCGCCCCCCTTCCCTCATGGAAATCTGGCGAGTTTTTGCCTCATGTGGGATTCGAGCCCGGTACCTAGGGGTTAAGTACCGCATCATCACAATCCCACTACCAATTGAGCTAAGTACCTAAGGGTTACATTGACCTTCTTTTTATAGGCGTTTTAGAGAAATTAATAATGGTCAAAAGAGCTATTGGTAGTGCTCTGTTAGTTTTGATCTAAACCGATATACATGAATAAAAATATTCAACCTTTTGAATACTTTTAAACTCTATTGACTGGGATGATTTATTTGTTCTTGATCAAATTTCTCTTTTATACTTCAGATATATCTGTTTAATGATCTTTAGTGTTTAATGATCTTTTATACTTTTGAATACTTTAGTGTTTAATGATCTTTTATACTTTAGATATATCTTTAGATGTCTTTGCTTCAATTTGGAGTTTTGATTATGTCAAAACAACTTGGAGAATGATGATAAACTTATGCAGAATTTTAATGAAAATTCTAGAGATTAATAATCTATCTGGAGTTCTAGTCTTTGAACTTTCTAGAGATTTATGATTAATCTAGAGGTTCAGTCTCGATCATTCTAGATGTCTTCATGATTAATCTAGATGTCTTGTACAATTCAAGATTGTTTAACTCTCTTGAGAGTCAAGCTGGAGAAAGTTTAGACTTGTTTCAACTTACTTGATTCATGATTTTTTCTCTTTGTGATTAGAATGGTTTCTTTGATTAGAATGGATCGTACTTGATCCTTGTTAAGTACTAATAACATAAATATAAATTCCAGAGGCAGAACATTCTTTGAACTAATGGAAATTGATTGATCTTGAGGTTGTGATGATCAATTTTGATCCTAGAGAACATTCACCGTTTTCACAGATTTTGTCTAGAATCTTCTCCATTTTTATCTGATTTCATTGCTTTGTTTGAGTCCTATCTTTGAATTAAACCACTCAAAAACACAAGTTAAATTAACATAACATTTTAGAATCATAATTAATATTTATTTATTTTCATCAAAACTTAAATTGAGAGTTTGTCTTAACAGATATGTCTTCTGATGCTAGTGATATTGATCATAATAATTCCTTTCCTATTAATAATGATGCTAATAAATTTAATGTTATTACTACTAATAATAATAACAATATTCTTATTACTGCTCCCTTTCTTTTTTGTTCCGTAATTCGAACTTCTAATAGGCACATGTTTTCTCGTTCATACTTAAATGATTATGATTGCGATGTCTAGTTCCAAACCTTTTATCAACATGTCAGGTACACTTTATTCTTTGCACAATTTTTTTATCCTATGATCTTGTTTCTAATTCCCATAAATCATTCCTTATTCTTTCTATTAATCTTGAACCTCATACGTATAAAGAAGCTATTAAATATAATTGTTAGAAACATGTTATGAATCAAAGAAATAATTGATCTTGAAATGAACAAAACATGAATTTTAACTGAGCTATCTGAGGGTAAGGATATTATAGATTGTAAATAAGTGTATAAAACCAAATTAACATATGATGGTAGTATTGAAAGATATAAAGCAAGATTTATAGCCAAAGGTTACACTCAACTAGGAGTTGATTACTTTGAAACTTTTTCTTCCATTATAAAAATGACCACTATTAGAATGATTTTAGGTATTGCTACTGCTAAAAAATGATATTTATATCAACATGAGGTCAATAACACATCTTAAGGAATATATATATATATATATATATATATATATATATATATATATATATATATATATATATATATATATAAAAGCAACGTCCTCCTGATTTCCTCTCTCTCAAGCCAAACTTAGTTTGATGTAACAATGTCAATTATAAGGAAGATGGGTTTAAATTATAATTGCCCCTTTTAAAAATTCCTGTTTAAAAACTAAAATGTTTAACTCAAAATAGTTCTTGGTTACAAACGAAGAACGTTATTGGTTAGTGGAAAAACAACAATATCAATTTATCAATATAAAATATAATTGTATGACAAATAATAAATAGAGATAGGGATATGGAGATCATACAATCATATATTCTGGTTCACCCAACATTGGTTACATCAAGTCCTCACAAATGTGAGATTTTCCACTTAGTGCTCAAAGTAAGAACGTTCTTGGTTTTCATACAATTTTTCACAGTTCTACCTTTCTACTTAGAAAGGATTTCCACAGGTTACCTTACACTATTTCAAAAAAGATTTTTATAAGTTACCTTTTAAATCATAAAAGGATTTTTACACACTACTCAAG
This sequence comes from Cicer bijugum, assembly GCA_037974875.1. NCBI lineage: Eukaryota > Viridiplantae > Streptophyta > Magnoliopsida > Fabales > Fabaceae > Cicer > Cicer bijugum. The sequence continues at coordinate 6,667,836 of JBBPBT010001302.1, read as the reverse complement.
CTATGTTAACAATATAGCCTTGAGTTACAAAGTAATGATTTTGAGAATGTTAGAATATGGGTATTGCTGAACTCTTTTTTGAGAAATACATTCTATATTTTAGAACTCACTAATCATTGATTCTAATATCACACTAAGAAATGAAACATCAAGTTAGAATAATTTGAGAACCTCGAGTATGATTGAATGAGTGATGTTTTGCTTGGCACTTTGAATTCTAATTTGTTCTTCATCGTGAAGCTTTATTTATAGGCTTTAAGAGAGCTTATGACAACTTATTTAACCATTGTACGTAGACCAACTATCATGAGTGATGACTCTTCATCATATGCATAATTTCTATTGATTTTAGTTTTATTTATCTTTAATCATTAGTTAATTTAATGAGTTATTTGATATATTTTGTTGATTTTAGTTATTTAATTTAATAAAATGTTTTTGTTATTATTTGCTTAATTAAGTGGAGATTTTTCGTAGTTTTGCGTTGTTACTTTGTTTTAGTGCAGTGCTGAATTTTGGTGAGAAATCAACATGACCTATTTGAAGTATTTCAGCCATATCTGGAGTTCTAGATGTCCAATTGGAGTCAATCCAATTGCTAATGAAAGCTAAGCTCCATATCTACAACTTTCATGAAGACACCGGGACCAAATTCAGACTCGAAAGATGAGAAAAATGCAAAATACGTCAGACAGCAGATGATGTGCGTCTGGAGCGCGCCCTGCGCGCCTGGAGCTCGCCCTGCGCGCCTGGAGCGCATTTCTCGCTGTTTAGTACTGCCAACGCGCGCCTGAAGCGCGCCCTGCGCGCCTGGAGCACGTGACGCGCATCAGCAATCATAAAAACGCTATTTTTTTTACTGTTTTAGGGATCTTTTTGACTCTTGGGAAGTTGGGAGACTTGTGCCCTAGCATAGAAACTCAAAGACGGCCGTTTCTAACACCATTGAAGCAGTTTTATCAAGAATCATCCATGAATCATTCTTGTAATTCTTCTTTAATCCCTATCTTTTGTATCTCTGTCATGAGTAACTAAACCCTATTTGTTAGGGATGAGTGTAACCAGATGAAACCCTTATTTTTATAATTTGATTTCTAGTTATATGAATGAGTTTATTGAATTATTTTTCTCATCTCTTTGCTTAATGCTTTTTATTGCTTGATCAACATTAAAATGTTCTACGATTTGTATTTTGAAACGAAAGTGGACTTTACGAATGCTTGAGATGAGAAATTCATGAATTTGTAGTCTAGGGATAGATGCAGGTCATGAAACCAATTAAATTAGTTGCAAAGCAATAATTTACAAGAGAATTTCTATACGCTAATGCTTAATTCTAATCTTAAATCTACTAAGGAATTAGGGGTTACTTTGGAATTAAAGGTTTTGTCACTAAGACATTAGGGCAAGAACAATAAAGAGAATTCGGTAATAATTCAATAAAGGAATTCAGTAACTAGGATCAAATTAGACATCAAGGTTGGATTCGAAGTGTAACTCATCCCTGACATTTTTCTCATTATAAAAGATCAATTTTATTACTGTTGTTAATTTCAAATATTATTTCAATCAACTTGGGAACCTTTTGTTCAATTTTAGTAACTAAATATAATTCAATAGTAAAACGCAATCCTTGAGTTCGACACTCGGTACTACCGTTTTATTATTACTTGCAACGATTCAGTACACTTGCTGAAACGCTACCAAGTTTTTGGCGCCGTTGCCGGGGATTGCCATATCACTATTGAATTTAATTTATTTACTGAATTGAAATTTTTTGCTCTGCAATAAAATTTTTGTTTTTTCTCTCTTATTTTAAATCTCTTCAGTACTCACAATTTGTCTAACCTTGTATGCGAGGCCAGTCCTCAGCTGAACTTATATTTGATCCAGAAATTGAAAAAACAGCAAAAGCACATAGAAAAGCAGCTCGAGAAAGGAGACAAAGGGAAAGACATTTAGTAGTGGACGAAGAGGTTTTAGGTGATTCTGTCATATTAACTTAAATGGCCGAACCACCACCACCAGAACGTACTCTCGGAGAGTATGGGAATCGAAACAGAAATCGTGCTCGATTACCCATTCGTCACCAACCGGTTACAGTCAATAAGTTTGAAATAAGTCCTGCTCTATACCGAGAGTTGCGGGAAATTCATTTTGCCGGTAGACATAACGAAGACGCTAACAGACACCTCACAAATTTCTTTGAATTATGTGAGACAGTGAAGGTGGATGGGGTGTCTGAAGAATGCAAGAAATTGAAGCTATTTCCATTCTCTTTGATAGATGATGCTAAAGAGTGGTTTCTTTCATTCCCCGCCGACAGCATCACCACATGGGATGATCTTGAGGATAAGTTCTTGGAACAATATTTCCCCCCAGCCATGTTCATTAGAAAGAGGCAAGAAATCACCGGTTACAAACAGAAAGAGGGAGAATCTCTTCGTGACACCTACAGGAGATTCAGAAACTTACTAGTCGGATGTCCTAATCATTCTTATGACGACACTGCCCAAATGCAAATATTCTGTAATGGCTTGAGGCCGAGCACCAGAATTATGTTAGATGCCACAGCCGGTGGTTCTTTGAATTACAAAACCGCAACAGAAGCACGAAAAATTATTGAGATCATGACATCAAATGAACAGATGATGTTGTATGACAGAAGTGGTGGGTCGACAAGCGGTGTAATGGAGTTGAATGTTATGGATGGGTTAGCTCCAGACAGGTTTATATCGAAGATGGAAGAGGTTATCGCCACTGAGATCAAGAAGGGAATGGCAGCTCTAAATATACAACCCCAAGCGGCCCCCGTTAAATTACTAAAGCAGACTAGTTGTAACCTTTGTGGAGGAGCACATAAAACTGGAGTTTGTGAAGCACTGGATGACAATGAGGTAGAAGAACTAGAACAAGTGAATTTTTGTGAGCAACAACAACAGGCAGAATAACCCCTACTCTAGTGCGTACAACCCTGGTTGGAGAAATCATCCAAATTTTTCCTGGAGAGATCAGCAAGGTGGATCTCAGGGTCAACAAGGAGCTCAACCAAACCAATTTCCACCTAGAAAGGCTGTTTGGGAGAGTGCGATAGAGAAAATCGCAACAATCACAAGTTCTTTCATTGAAGAGTCAATAGCCATCCAGAAAAATCACTCTGCATCCATAAAGAATCTGGAGACTCAAGTGGGTCAACTTGCTCAACAAATGGCACAAAGAACGTCTGGAAATCTGCATAGTGACACAATTTCGAATCCACGAAATAATGTTAATGCAGTGACCACGAGGAGTGGCAAGATGAGTGAACAAGTTCCAACTGAAGCCGAACAGAATAGAAGTACTCTGACTTCAACCCATCTAGAGGAAATGGCCACACCGACATCAGTTGAGGATCACATCGCTTTTGAAAAGGAGCAAGAACCTGTGGTACAAAAAAGGGAACCACT
>JBBPBT010001302.1:6645598-6664091 GCA_037974875.1 Cicer bijugum | reverse complement strand
TGAGTGAACAAGTTCCAACTGAAGCCGAACAGAATAGAAGTACTCTGACTTCAACCCATCTAGAGGAAATGGCCACACCGACATCAGTTGAGGATCACATCGCTTTTGAAAAGGAGCAAGAACCTGTGGTACAAAAAAGGGAACCACTACCAAAACCAGAAATTCGACTTCCTTTCCCTCAAAGATTAAGGAGGGAAGAAACTGAAAAACAATTTGGTAAGTTTCTTGATGTTTTTAAAAAATTACATATTAACATTCCTTTTGCAGATGCACTAGAGAAGATGCCAACATATGCCAAGTTCATGAAGGAGATTCTGTCGAAAAAAAGAAAAATCGGCAGTGAAACAATTATGCTTACCGAAGAGTGTAGTGCTATACTACAAAGGAAGCTGCCACCGAAGCTCAATGATCCTGGAAGTTTCTCAATCCCATGCGCTATTGGAAATAGAACTTTTGGAAAGGCTTTGTGTGATCTTGGGGCTAGTGTAAGTCTTATGCCCCTTTCAATATACAAAGAACTAGGCATTGAAAAAGTCAAAGACACACAACTGATGTTACAGTTTGCGGATCGCTCGATGAAACACCCCTACGGAGTGGTGGAAGATGTGTTGGTTAAAGTGGATAAGTTTATTTTTCCAGTGGATTTCGTGGTACTAGACATGGATGAGGACTGTGACATTCCTTTGATTTTGGGGAGACCGTTCTTAGCAACAGGGCGAGCTACGATTGATGTGGCAGATGACACCTTAGCCTTTAAAGTAAATAAAGAAACTGTCACTTTTAACATTTTAAAAGCCATGGAACATTCAAAAGAAAGAGAAGAGTGCAATCGAATTGAGATCTTAGATGCGATTGTCAACAAAGAAATGAAGCATCAAGCATCCAGTTTTCCATTAGAAAGAGTGTTATGCCTACCCCAAGACATTGTTAAAGAAAGTGAGTATCAAAAGGTGGAAGAGGTCTTGGCCATGTTAGAAGCAGCACCATCCTACTCCCCCCATTTTCCTACTAGATGGGAGGAGTTGAAAGGGAATGAAGACAAGCCCTTAGAGAAACAGACACCACTGATTGAACTCAAGCAATTTCCTCCTCACTTGAAATATGTATCTCTTGGTGAGAAGGATGATGTGTTCTTCCTGTCATATATGCCACCTTGACAATAGTTGAGACGTCAAGCTAATGACTTTAAAGAAGCGCTTTGTGGGAGATAACCCACAAGTAGAGGTAACTTTTAATTTTTGCAATCTTATTTTTGTTATTTGAATTTGTTTCTTTCTAATTGTGTATAAGCGTGCACTATGATGAAGAATTATTAACAACTTACATTTGGTCTTAAGTTTTATGTTTGACATTTTGAAATTTAAATTATATTTCTTTCATCATATCATTGCTCAATTCGATAAGTTTCACTAATTCATGCATTGTTGATTACTGCTTGGTTGTTGTAGTCTAACTCGTAATAAAAAAAAAACACTAAATAAATTTTGTAGTAGCATGTTTGGCTTCATTTAGATAGTTCATACTCTCTCTTATTATCCTAGCTGCGAGCTTTTGAGCCTAAACACTTAAATTCTTTGTTGTGTGATTATCCAGACATGTATTATCCCTTCAGAACTTGCACTAATTCTGACTTGCATCACTTGTAATTTATGCATACATTGAGGCAATTTTATTTGGTCGTTTGAGCCTTTCTAACTACCCTATGAAAATGTTATCCTTTGCTAGCCCCTTTGAGCCTTGCCCCTTTGTTTCGGTTACTAGCCACATCACAAAACAAAAACCCTACTTCAATTACATCACCTTACTTGGAGTTAGGTAGAAAATTTTTGTCTTGTCTTGATCAAATTCTAAGTTTGGGGTTGCTCATGGGATAGCAACCTTTTAAGTTTGGGGTGGTGATTCTCACAAAAAAAATAAAGAAAAAAAAAAGAAAAAGAAAAAAGAAGAAAAGAAGAAAAAAAGAAAAAAAGAAAAAAAGAAAATATAAAAAAAACGATAAATAATATCTTCTTGGTTCTTTTGTCAATGTTTGAGAATCTCAAGAATGAAAAGGTGAAGAAAAAAAATGGTAGAATAATTGGGAAATATATGCCTAACTCCAAGTAATAACGCCTACTATCCCAAAATGTCATACCCTTACCTAAGCCCCATTACAACCCGAAAGTCCTCCAAAAATGTATGTGTTTGCTGCATTGTGACTGCTAACTAGAATTTTTTCAAGCCTATGGTAGCGTGATGCATGCTCTAGGATTTGAGTGATAAATTCATAACCCTTCTAAACACTTGAGAGAAATTTTGGTGAGATTGTGTGAAGAGAGAGTTGAATTAGATAAATGAATGCCAAGGTGTACAAACCTCGTTATTTTTGTAAGCAACCATAGAGTATGATGGATGTTTTGTAGTAGCTGAAACTTTGAGAATTGAGTCTGATTTGAATTGAGAAATTGAGTTTAAGTTTGCTTTTAACTGCACCAAATATGAAATTAATTGTTGCTTGGGGACAAGCAATAGATTAAGTTTGGGGTTGTGATGACTCTTCATCATATGCATAATTTCTATTGATTTTAGTCTTATTTATCTTTAATCATTAGTTAATTTAATGAGTTATTTGATATATTTTGTTGATTTTAGTTATTTGATTTAATAAAATGTTTTTGTTATTATTTGCTTAATTAAGTGGAGATTTTTCGTAGTTTTGCGTTGTTACTTTGTTTTAGTGCAGTGCTGAATTTTGGTGAGAAATCAACATGACCTATTTGAAGTATTTCAGCCATATCTGGAGTTCTAGATGTCCAATTGGAGTCAATCCAATTGCTAATGAAAGCTAAGCTCCATATCTACAACTTTCATGAAGACACCGGGACCAAATTCAGACTCGAAAGATGAGAAAAATGCAAAATACGTCAGACAGCAGATGATGTGCGTCTGGAGCGCGCCCTGCGCGCCTGGAGCTCGCCCTGCGCGCCTGGAGCGCATTTCTCGCTGTTTAGTACTGCCAACGCGCGCCTGAAGCGCGCCCTGCGCGCCTGGAGCACGTGACGCGCATCAGCAATCATAAAAACGCTATTTTTTTTACTGTTTTAGGGATCTTTTTGACTCTTGGGAAGTTGGGAGACTTGTGCCCTAGCATAGAAACTCAAAGACGGCCGTTTCTAACACCATTGAAGCAGTTTTATCAAGAATCATCCATGAATCATTCTTGTAATTCTTCTTTAATCCCTATCTTTTGTATCTCTGTCATGAGTAACTAAACCCTATTTGTTAGGGATGAGTGTAACCAGATGAAACCCTTATTTTTATAATTTGATTTCTAGTTATATGAATGAGTTTATTGAATTATTTTTCTCATCTCTTTGCTTAATGCTTTTTATTGCTTGATCAACATTAAAATGTTCTACGATTTGTATTTTGAAACGAAAGTGGACTTTACGAATGCTTGAGATGAGAAATTCATGAATTTGTAGTCTAGGGATAGATGCAGGTCATGAAACCAATTAAATTAGTTGCAAAGCAATAATTTACAAGAGAATTTCTATACGCTAATGCTTAATTCTAATCTTAAATCTACTAAGGAATTAGGGGTTACTTTGGAATTAAAGGTTTTGTCACTAAGACATTAGGGCAAGAACAATAAAGAGAATTCGGTAATAATTCAATAAAGGAATTCAGTAACTAGGATCAAATTAGACATCAAGGTTGGATTCGAAGTGTAACTCATCCCTGACATTTTTCTCATTATAAAAGATCAATTTTATTACTGTTGTTAATTTCAAATATTATTTCAATCAACTTGGGAACCTTTTGTTCAATTTTAGTAACTAAATATAATTCAATAGTAAAACGCAATCCTTGAGTTCGACACTCGGTACTACCGTTTTATTATTACTTGCAACGATTCAGTACACTTGCTGAAACGCTATCAAGTTTTTGGCGCCGTTGCCGGGGATTGCCATATCACTATTGAATTTAATTTATTTACTGAATTGAAATTTTTTGCTCTGCAATAAAATTTTCTCTTTTATTTTATTTCTAAATGAAAAAAAAAGAATTATTGTTTAAAACTCTTTAATTTTTACTTAATTATTTATCTTTCTTTAACTATTCATTACTCATACTTTGTCTAACCTTGTATGCGAGGCGAGTCCTCAGCTGAACTTTTCTTTGATCTAGAAAAAAAAAATTTGCGAAAGCAAATCAAAAAGTGGTATGATGGAATTGAATGCTTATGAGGTTGGGTTGGCTCAAGGGATGTTGCTCTCAGAACAGATAAAAAATGTTATTGCCGCTGAGATAAAGAAGGGGATGGCAGCGCTAAATATACAACCCCAAGTGGCTTCTGTCAAATTACTAAAGCATACTAATTGTAACCTTTGTGGAGGAGCACATAAAACTGGAGTTTGTGTAGCACTGGATGATAATGAGGTAGAAGAACTAGAACAGGTGAATTTTGTGAGCAATAACAACAGGCAGAATAACCCCTACTCTAGTGCGTACAACCCTGGTTGGAGAAATCATCCAAATTTTTCCTGGAGAGATCAGCAAGGTGGATCTCAGGGTCAACAAGGAGCTCAACCAAACCAATTTCCACCTAGAAAGGCTGTTTGGGAGAGTGCGATAGAGAAAATCGCAACAATCACAAGTTCTTTCATTGAAGAGTCAATAGCCATCCAGAAAAATCACTCTGCATCCATAAAGAATCTGGAGACTCAAGTGGGTCAACTTGCTCAACAAATGGCACAAAGAACGTCTGGAAATCTGCATAGTGACACAATTTCGAATCCACGAAATAATGTTAATGCAGTGACCACGAGGAGTGGCAAGATGAGTGAACAAGTTCCAACTGAAGCCGAACAGAATAGAAGTACTCTGACTTCAACCCATCTAGAGGAAATGGCCACACCGACATCAGTTGAGGATCACATCGCTTTTGAAAAGGAGCAAGAACCTGTGGTACAAAAAAGGGAACCACTACCAAAACCAGAAATTCGACTTCCTTTCCCTCAAAGATTAAGGAGGGAAGAAACTGAAAAACAATTTGGTAAGTTTCTTGATGTTTTTAAAAAATTACATATTAACATTCCTTTTGCAGATGCACTAGAGAAGATGCCAACATATGCCAAGTTCATGAAGGAGATTCTGTCGAAAAAAAGAAAAATCGGCAGTGAAACAATTATGCTTACCGAAGAGTGTAGTGCTATACTACAAAGGAAGCTGCCACCGAAGCTCAATGATCCTGGAAGTTTCTCAATCCCATGCGCTATTGGAAATAGAACTTTTGGAAAGGCTTTGTGTGATCTTGGGGCTAGTGTAAGTCTTATGCCCCTTTCAATATACAAAGAACTAGGCATTGAAAAAGTCAAAGACACACAACTGATGTTACAGTTTGCGGATCGCTCGATGAAACACCCCTACGGAGTGGTGGAAGATGTGTTGGTTAAAGTGGATAAGTTTATTTTTCCAGTGGATTTCGTGGTACTAGACATGGATGAGGACTGTGACATTCCTTTGATTTTGGGGAGACCGTTCTTAGCAACAGGGCGAGCTACGATTGATGTGGCAGATGACACCTTAGCCTTTAAAGTAAATAAAGAAACTGTCACTTTTAACATTTTAAAAGCCATGGAACATTCAAAAGAAAGAGAAGAGTGCAATCGAATTGAGATCTTAGATGCGATTGTCAACAAAGAAATGAAGCATCAAGCATCCAGTTTTCCATTAGAAAGAGTGTTATGCCTACCCCAAGACATTGTTAAAGAAAGTGAGTATCAAAAGGTGGAAGAGGTCTTGGCCATGTTAGAAGCAGCACCATCCTACTCCCCCCATTTTCCTACTAGATGGGAGGAGTTGAAAGGGAATGAAGACAAGCCCTTAGAGAAACAGACACCACTGATTGAACTCAAGCAATTTCCTCCTCACTTGAAATATGTATCTCTTGGTGAGAAGGATGATGTGTTCTTCCTGTCATATATGCCACCTTGACAATAGTTGAGACGTCAAGCTAATGACTTTAAAGAAGCGCTTTGTGGGAGATAACCCACAAGTAGAGGTAACTTTTAATTTTTGCAATCTTATTTTTGTTATTTGAATTTGTTTCTTTCTAATTGTGTATAAGCGTGCACTATGATGAAGAATTATTAACAACTTACATTTGGTCTTAAGTTTTATGTTTGACATTTTGAAATTTAAATTATATTTCTTTCATCATATCATTGCTCAATTCGATAAGTTTCACTAATTCATGCATTGTTGATTACTGCTTGGTTGTTGTAGTCTAACTCGTAATAAAAAAAAAACACTAAATAAATTTTGTAGTAGCATGTTTGGCTTCATTTAGATAGTTCATACTCTCTCTTATTATCCTAGCTGCGAGCTTTTGAGCCTAAACACTTAAATTCTTTGTTGTGTGATTATCCAGACATGTATTATCCCTTCAGAACTTGCACTAATTCTGACTTGCATCACTTGTAATTTATGCATACATTGAGGCAATTTTATTTGGTCGTTTGAGCCTTTCTAACTACCCTATGAAAATGTTATCCTTTGCTCGCCCCTTTGAGTCTTGCCCCTTTATTTCGGTTACTAGCCACATCACAAAACACAAACACGAAAAAAAAAAAAAAAGACCTTGCTTCAATTACATCACCCTACTTGGAGTTAGGTAGAAAATTTTTGTTATGTATTGATCAAATTCTAAGTTTGGGGTTGCTCATGGGATAGCAACCTTTTAAGTTTGGGGTGGTGATTCTCAAAACAAAAAAATAAGTAAATAAAGAAAAAGAAAAAGAAAAAGAAGAAAAGAAGAAAAGAAGAAAAGAAGAAAAGAAGAAAAGAAGAAAAAAAAAACGATAAATAATATCTTCTTGGTTCTTTTGTCAATGTTTGAGAATCTCTAGAATGAAAAGGTGAAGAAAAAAAAATGGTAGAATAATTGGGAAATATATGCCTAACTCCAAGTAATAAAGCCTACTATCCCAAAATGTCCTACCCTTACCTAAGCCCCATTACAACCCGAAAGTCCTCCGAAAATGTATGTGTTTGCTGCATTGTGATTGCTAACTAGAATTTTTTCAAGCCTATGGTAGCGTGATGCATGCTCTAGGATTTGAGTGATAAATTCATAACCCTTCTAAACACTTGAGAGAAATTTTGGTGAGATTGTGTGAAGAGAGAGTTGAATTAGATAAATGAATGCCAAGGTGTACAAACCTCGTTATTTTTGTAAGCAACCATAGAGTATGATGGATGTTTTGTAGTAGCTGAAACTTTGAGAATTGAGTCTGATTTGAATTGAGAAATTGAGTTTAAGTTTGCTTTTAACTGCACCAAATATGAAATTAATTGTTGCTTGGGGACAAGCAATAGATTAAGTTTGGGGTTGTGATGACTCTTCATCATATGCATAATTTCTATTGATTTTAGTCTTATTTATCTTTAATCATTAGTTAATTTAATGAGTTATTTGATATATTTTGTTGATTTTAGTTATTTGATTTAATAAAATGTTTTTGTTATTATTTGCTTAATTAAGTGGAGATTTTTCGTAGTTTTGCGTTGTTACTTTGTTTTAGTGCAGTGCTGAATTTTGGTGAGAAATCAACATGACCTATTTGAAGTATTTCAGCCATATCTGGAGTTCTAGATGTCCAATTGGAGTCAATCCAATTGCTAATGAAAGCTAAGCTCCATATCTACAACTTTCATGAAGACACCGGGACCAAATTCAGACTCGAAAGATGAGAAAAATGCAAAATACGTCAGACAGCAGATGCTGTGCGCCTGGAGCGCGCCCTGCGCGCCTGGAGCGCATTTCTCGCTGTTTAGTACTGCCAACGCGCGCCTGAAGCGCGCCCTGCGCGCCTGGAGCGCATGACGCGCATCAGCAATCATAAAAACGCTATTTTTTTACTGTTTTAGGGATCTTTTTGACTCTTGGGAAGTTGGGAGACTTGTGCCCTAGCATAGAAATTCAAAGACGGCCGTTTCTAACACCATTGAAGCAGTTTTATCAAGAATCATCCATGAATCATTCTTGTAATTCTTCTTTAATCCCTATCTTTTGTATCTCTGTCATGAGTAACTAAACCCTATTTGTTAGGGATGAGTGTAACCAGATGAAACCCTTATTTTTATGATTTGATTTCTAGTTATATGAATGAGTTTATTGAATTATTTTTCTCATCTCTTTGCTTAATGCTTTTTATTGCTTGATCAACATTAAAATGTTCTACGATTTGTATTTTGAAACGGAAGTGGACTTTACGAATGCTTGAGATGAGAAATTCATGAATTTGTAGTCTAGGGATAGATGCAGGTCATGAAACCAATTAAATTAGTTGCAAAGCAATAATTTACAAGAGAATTTCTATACGCTAATGCTTAATTCTAATCTTAAATCTACTAAGGAATTAGGGGTTACTTTGGAATTAAAGGTTTTGTCACTAAGACATTAGGGCAAGAACAATAAAGAGAATTCGGTAATAATTCAATAAAGGAATTCAGTAACTAGGATCAAATTAGACATCAAGGTTGGATTCGAAGTGTAACTCATCCCTGACATTTTTCTCATTATAAAAGATCAATTTTATTACTGTTGTTAATTTCAAATATTATTTCAATCAACTTGGGAACCTTTTGTTCAATTTTAGTAACTAAATATAATTCAATAGTAAAACGCAATCCTTGAGTTCGACACTCGGTACTACCGTTTTATTATTACTTGCAACGATTCAGTACACTTGCTGAAACGCTACCAATGAGTAAGTAATGGATAAGATCAGCCATAAAGCAAGATTGTGATCCAAGAACGTTCTTCGAATTTATCTGAGATGAGATGCCTTATATTGTGATCTTGACAGTTGTCTGAAACGATTACAAGCTTTGAATCACTTGTACAAGTCTGTTTGATGGTAAAATAATAGTGTCCTTTACAACCTGCAAGTTTGTACTTGCACTTGCTTGACTTGGAGAATGATCTTGCTTTATGCATTTTACGAAGCAAGGTATTGAGCCTTCGAATTCAGGAATAATTCTTGCTTAGATTGATCTTTGTATATTTCTAATGAAGATATGGAATAGATAACATTTTCTGGATCGAATATTTTACATAAAAATCTGATAATTATTGTTTATGACAAATGTGGAGAACGTTCTTCATTTTCCAGAAATCTGTCAAGAAAGCTTTTCGTTTCACTGATTTTACTTTCTTGATTTTAATGAGATCTACTTTGTAATGCTTAATATCTATCTTGTTTTAACAAACTCAAATACACATGTGTAATACAAAAACACTCAGAATCATAATTATAAGTCTTAATTAATCTTTTGTTTAATTATCATCAAAATATTAATTTGGGATTTGTCTCAACATAGTTTATAAATTAGAATAGAAATTCATCTAATGCTCTTGTTTCTTTGGGATATGTTTAGTCCATATAAGGTTATTCTTTATCTGTAAAAGATTATGATAATCATTTTACATTTATGTTGGTCTATGTAGATGACATTGTTCTCACTCATGATGATTTAAAGGAAATCAATTATGTTAAAAACTTTCTTCATTTTAAATTCAAAATTAAAGACCTTGACTCCTTTGAGTTTTTCCTTAACCTAGAAGTTGCACAATCTTCTAAAGGTCTATTTCTAAATTGAAGCAAATATGCGTTGGGTCTCTTAAGTGATATAGGCATGCTATACTGCAAACTAACATCCACCCCAATCTTCCCAATGTCAAACTTCAAAATGATTGTGGAAATCCATATCTTGATTCAAAGCTATATAGACATATTATTGGCCGCCTTATCTACCTTACTAATACACAGCTAAACTTTTATTTCTCTATCAATAAACACTGTCAATTTGTTTCAAATCCCATGCATTCTCACTTTGTTGATGTTGCTTGTGTCTTGCTCTACATCAAAAGTTGTCTTAGTAAAAGACTTTTTTCTCATCCTCTTCAAATTTTCAACTTTATGCTTTCTCTGAGAGTGATTGGGCATCATACCCTGATTCAAGAAAATCCATACACAACTTTAACATTTTTCTTGGCTCATCCCTCATTTCTTGAAAGTCAAAGAAAAAAACTGTGATTTCTCAATCTTCCTTTGAAGTAGAATACCGATATGTTGCACATACAACTTGTTAAATACAATGAATTCTCTACATTGTCAAGGATCTTCATATTCCTCTCCATACTCCTGTTCCGATTTATTATGGTAGCAAATCAATAATCCAAATTGCTCAAAATCCCATTTTTCACGAGGGAACAAAACACATAGTTGGATTGTCATCTTGTGTGAGATAAGGTCCAATCAGACATTATTCATTTACTTTTGGTTTCGTCTACTGCTCATCTTTCTTATATTCATACAAAGGCTTTACATCCATCTTTTTTTCACTCAATTGTGACCAAGCTCAACATCATTGACATCTTCGATTCCAGTCTAAGGGGGACTGATGAAGTTACTTGATTCTCATTTTATATTTTCTTTTATTATTCACTTCACTATATAATGTATTTCTCATATGCTTTTGTGGTTTGCAATTGTTAGTTTGTTACTAAAGGAGTTGACTTTGTTACTCATTTTTAGACAAAATATTTTCTTTCTATTATGATCCAAACAAATATTTTGGATATAAATAGCACATTGCTATTTTATTAAGAGGTATTATTTAATTTATATCATTATAATAAAAAATATATTTTTATTTATTTTTTAAAATGTATGTTTATTTTATTTTGACAAAATATATTTTAAGTGAAACATTGTCATGAACAGAAATAAAATTCTAGTTAATGAAGATTTATTTTTAAAAATAATAAAAATACTTTTTTTTTTACATTTTAAGTGTTTTTAAAAATATAAACAATTGTTCACTTTATCAAATCTATTCCCTCCATATCAACATATAAAATTAATACAAAATTAAAAAAAAATATATATATATATTTTCACAAACGGGCTATTGGATCCCAATTTCAATTGATGAGTAATGGTGATCACTTCACCTGAAAAGTTAGACGAGGCTTCTAAATGTGGTAGCTGAACTAGTAACTAATGAATTTATGACCTTTACCCTCAATCACAAGTGTTAAAGTCCTATATAAACATATTGCATGTGACTACTATCTCACAAAATTCTCATAGCCTATATCAATCTAGCTACATTATATATAGTATTACATCTCCAATTTAATTAAATAACTTTGTGTAGTTGAATCATGTCTGCTAATCGTGGGAAACTAGAGGTAGACATTATTGATCTCAAGTCAAATGCAGACAAGTTCTGGCAAACCATAAGGGATTCTACAACTATTTTCCCAAAGGCATTCCCACATGACTACAAAAGCATTGAGATTCTTGAAGGTGATGGCAAGGCTCCTGGTTCTATCCGCCACTTTAGCTATGGTGAAGGTAATTCAAATTTTCATTTTCTAGCATACCATTGCTCACTTTTTTTTTATCAAATTTTTTTAGTCAAGAAAATGAATATAAAAAAGTGACAAATTGAAAATAAATTGTATAACATTCGGTGATAGATCTTGACAAATTTTATTGGAAGACTATCATAAAATAGATTATATGTAAAATATTTTTAATTAGTCTTATATATTTGATTTTGATGTAGTAATAATTCTAACTTTTAGGTATATTAAAAGTATCCGTTCAAATTTAAGTATTTACAATTTTGTTAAACAAACTATTATATTTTCAATAAAAATAACAAAAATTGTTGAACCAATAACATAAATTTAGGTTACCATTAAGTCATTTTTCAATTGGACATTATTAGCGAGATATTAAATATATATATATATATATATATATATTATAAATAAATATTATTGTAGATATATTTATTTTTACTGAAAAAGAAAATTTTGAGGTGGTTGTGACCTCCCTTTATCATAAGTAAACTCTGCCCTGATAACATTTTGATATGTTATATGGTTTTTACTTTTTTGATGTAAAAGGCTCCCCAATTTGCAAATCATCGAAAGAGAAGATTGATGCTGCTGATGATGAAAAGAAGACAGTAAGCTATTCTATAATTGAAGGGGATCTTCTTGAGTACTACAAAGTATTCAAGGGACATATCTCTGTAACACCATTTGGAGAAGGGTGTGAGGTGAAATGGACGGCTGAATATGAAAAGGGTAGTCATGAAATTCCTGATCCAACGGCTGTTAAAGATTTTGCGGTCAAGAACTTCTTTGAGGTGGATGAGTATATTCAACAAAATGCATAGAACTTCAATGCCATTTAGGAAGGACAAGTATTTTAATAAATGTATTATTGTTAAATAGTGTGGTGGAGTGGAATTTTAAAAAATAAAAAAAATACTATGTGGAGTGGAAATGACCATGTCCTATATAATATATATAATATGATGTACTGTGTAATATGTAGTAATGAGTAACGACCCTGTCCTTCCTTGCTGTTGGCTTAATCAATTATGTCCTTAGTAAGATGGTAAATGTTTATTTATGTCCTTAGAGCGTTATCATTTTGATATGTAAACCAATATATATATATATATATATATATATATATATATATATATATATATTGTAACTTATAAGTTCATAATGGTTTATCATATGATTCATTAATAATCCACTGAGATTAAGGGTTCTACTAAAATTAAAGATTAAAATTTTAACTCATAAAAATTAAAAAAGACATCCACCAAATAGTCATACTATTACTCCTCATTGGTTGTCGATTAAAGATATGACTTATTAAATCTACAATTCAATGGAAAAAAAACTATAGTGAAGCAAAAAGAATACAATATCATTAATGTTGCCTCATTTAAAAATTTTATTAGGAGAATACACTATGACAAAATCATAGTGAAGAAAAAAAAGAGTGCATATCACATTTATTTCTTCTCTTCATAGAGACAATTATATTTAAGATGGTAAATGTCAATTAATCTTTGGTACTAGTTATTTAAAAGTTTCACTTGACAATGAATTGGTAGAAAGATTTGTTATATCTTCTTTACTATACTTTTCTCTAAATTTGTCATGCATGTGATATTATCTTCACATTAAATTGCAATCATCCATTTTTAGGAAGAAAAGAAACTAAAAGTTCTTTGTATGTGTAAAATCATATATCTCAACAAAACTGCATTCTTAACTTGCTTCATGTAATAATGAAATGTCTTAGACAAATAATCTGCATATCTAAGGTGACAATATATTTTTGACTTCGCTCTAGTGTCTTCGTTTAGTGAAGAATTGTATTTATTAGATTGACAACAAATAACATATCAAAATATGTACAATTAACAAGGTTCTATATTGTCTCTAAATTGAACTAAAATATGATACTTCATAATCAATTAGCTCTCCATTATTTTTCCAAGTTCTAAAACTGATATTTGTTCATGTCTAGCGACCTTATAGAACCATTGGAGTACACACACAAAATATCATTTGTCCATTTAGAACTATATTAGTACTTTGGCTATATAAACTTCATGATTTATTCAAATAATGTCCTTCCAATATTCAATCAAAACAAATCTTTTCCCTTTGTTCACATATCTTTTCAAATTTTTTCTTTAATCAAATTGATTTCAAAAACTATTCAAGAGATCCGATAATATTTATATCAAATTTGTTTCCAAATATTTTCTTAAAAATGGACAAATGATGTCAATCTCATATCTTTCATTAGATAATATTCGGCAATAATATTATAGAACATACATCAAGATGGTTTGAGAGCATAAATCGACTTATTCTTTTCTATTAAGTTAAATTTCTTCAAGATCCCAAATTATATGTCTCACCAAAAATTAAATTATTTAGGGATTTTCATATAATTTTCACTATCAAGTGATATATACAAACACATTGTAACACATCTTTCACGTGCTATACTAAATTTAATCAAGTATAGAATTTTTTTTGAATTCACTTCGGATGAATATGACTCTTCAAAATCAATTAGTCTTTTACCAATACTTTGGAATATGTATTTCATCATTCTCATTTTCTTTTCACGCGGAAACTCAATCATATCTTGTTAGTTTCACATCTTTAGATGTGCAGACTACAAGTCTAAAAACTTTTTTCTTTGTAAAGCGAGCTTAATTCCACCATATTGCCTCTTTCTATTTTTCAAGTTTTTCTTTGTTTATAATCTTTAATAGAATTTAATTCATGATCTACATTATTATTTACCACATATAATACTAAATTGTATGCAAAATCATTGTCAATGTGGACTTCATTTCGGTTCCATCATATTCCATTCTTGACATAATTTAATTTATTGAAATATCTTTATTTTCACAATTATGTCAAAGTACTATTTCGTTTCCTCACTTGGGTCATCTTTCATTTTGGCTCATTTTCTTTGCCGGAAGACTTTTGTCCTTGAAACCGACTTGCATATTGTACTTCAGGAATAGTTGAGACTCATTTACAATATTAAATTCTCAATAAGGACATCTATTTTGATTGAAGCATTGTCGGGTGATAATTAGTTTCATAAACTTTGCAAATGAGTTATCTTTTGAACTTCTGTTTCAAATAGTTTTTACGAGTTTATTGACTTAACTTCACCAAAAAAATTATATAAACTGACTTGATCTAATTAAATAAAATGACAATTAGTGATTGGTTATGGACTTAACTTCACCAAAAATATTATTTTATCCACCTCACCATTAAATCTTACATAAAAAATATTACTAATATACATAATTGCTTCTATAGTGGTTTATCATAATTTTAAATTACAATTCAATCTTTTACTTTTATTTCTCTCTTTGATTTGATCATTTATATATTTTATTTGAAATAATTATTTGATCCGTCATATTTTAAAGTATTAAGAATGTTATTTTATATTACATTACAATTTCCTTTTCAATGTAGAGTAACAGAGAACTACTCTTAACCAATTATTTTCTTCATGTCTTGGTAGACAAGACAACTCAGTGTCTTGAAAATCCTAAGGGTCCATTTGATGGTATATGATAGAATAGAGATATGATAGGATAAGAATTAGGGTAGAGACAAGATATGATATGAACATGATATGGTAGAAACAAGATATGATATGAACATGATAAGGAGTTATCATGTCATGTGTGTTTGATGTGTACATGATAACAAATTTGATGAGATTAGTTTATCTTATTCAATGTTTGATACATATAATAGAATCAAATGATATGATTTAGATTGAGATAAAATAACAAATTTGTCTTTGTAATGTATTTAATTTTTTTTCTTTCAAAATAGTATCAAAATAACATTCATATATATTTCTTGTAAATAAATAAAAAATGCTAAAAAAATATAAATAGTTTATTAAGTAACTTTATATACTTGAAAAATTTAAAAATGCTAAAAATCATGTGACGTCAGATTGATCAAATTTTTTAAAAAATTCTCTTTAATACCTCACTATCTATTAGTCGATTTATTATGATATAGCATCACATCATTTTGTTCTTAATGAATTAATATTTACCTTATATATCAACATTATTATTATTATTATTATTATTATTATTATTATTATCCATCAACACATAATAGAGTATCAATAAATCATAAAACATAACATAGATTACACAACAAAATAATTATTACTTTTCATCAATTTTTTTTGAAACATCAATCAAAGTTTATTATTTGTAACTTTAAAATAATTAATATAAAACTCAAACATCAAAGATGATAGAGAAAAAAGATCAAATATAAACAAAAAAAACATAAAAACATTAAGAAATACTATAAATCAAAGTTTACTTTTTCAGCATTGTAATATGAACACAATCATAACTTTTATCCTGTTGTAGACTAAAATAAATCACCAAATAACCAAAAACATCATGACAAATATAAAAAGAGGAAATCAATCCAACATCAACAATAATAAAATCAACAACAGAAAACAATCATAAAATTAGATAAAATCAAAAAATTATCTCATCAACACAATAAGAAAATCAAAGGAAATTAGGACAAACATAAAAATAAGGGAAAACCGGTACCTTCAGAGAGGGCGACAGTGGAGAGGAGAACAACAGTGATAGGGAGAAGAGAACATCAATGGAGATGGGAATTGAGAGGAGAGCACCGTGGAGAGGGAGGAGAGAGGAACACGACAAATTGATAGTGGAGAACGAGAGAAAAACAAAGTAAAAAATGACAAAAATAAAAAAATATTTTTTAATTTTTAGTTGAAAATAATTATTTTAATCTACTTTAAAATAAGAATTAAGATTAGAATATAATATAATTTGTCTCTTTATCTTGACCATCAACGGAGACCTAAACCGGACCTTGTGTGGTTGCTATAAATTGCATATTCCAAGCCTTAAAATCAAAGAAAGGTTAGCAATATAATTTTTAACTTCTGGATATCATATAGTTTTTTTTTTCTTTCAAAATATATATATATATATATTTTAAGACTTGATTGCGAGAATCACACACCGTAAATGTGATAAAATAAAATAGTATTAAGATGTGGCTAGTATAGTATGTAAATATCATTACGCCTTGTTTTGTAAAAGTGGAACAACATTAGAAGACGTGTCAAAGTTATGAGCTTTTTCTTCTGAAGCTTTTCCCCATTGCACGGCATAAAATCCTACCACGATTATAACACCACCAATTAAACTGCACAGAGTCATACATTAATTCAATCATCAAAATCTATCATTTTCTTCGGAGTTGCCTACAGGATATGAATGTACCCTCTGCTTTTTATTTTAATTTTAAATTTCTTTATTCATAGTCTACACATAAATTTTAGAGTTTAATTTTTGTACATAGTTAATATAAAATGTTTTATTGTATCAGTTCATATAATAAATTATTTGTGTGATTTTTCAAATAGTTATATAAATATTTTTAATGATATGATGATTATAATTTTTTAAGGTGTAAAAATAATCTACACCATGTATGCAAGTTAAATCCCAAATAATTATGTAGACTTTGGTTAATATTAAAAGAAATTATTTTGGCAAAAAAACTTAATCTAAAATTGTTTACCTTCCAAGATTAAAAACCTCTCCTAGAAAAATTGAACCCATGATAACAGTGAAGATAATTCCGACCGGCTTGAACATAGCACAAAACAGAGGACCAGCTCTTTGTACACACCATGTTTGTAGCAAATAACGAATCCCAATTGCAGCTATTGCCTGTTTAAGGTTAATAAACATTCAACTATATATTAATTATAATTTTATTCATATGCATTTTTTACGGTATTCATAAATCATAATCATAATCGTTCAATATTTAAAATAATTTGATTTTTATTATATCCAACTTAAAATCCTATTACCTGGTAGAAAATGACAATCAACCCCATATCAAGCTTTAGTTCCCATGCACTTGAATCTCTAACCACAATTAAGGCAAATACTCCCGATTGAATTGCAATAAAAAACACTTGGAAGAACACTATCACTATTACAGCAGGGTATTTCTTTATTACTGAAACCTGAAACATGTAGCATTACAACAAAAAATCAATTTGATTATCTTCTATTTAAAAAAAAAAAAACACATTAAAGAAGTGTATGATATAATCAGCCCAACCTGATATATGTACCATATGGCAGAAAATAAAGAATCACCAGCACATAACAACCCACCCATGATCCAATTCAATTTTGGTGAAAATTGAAATGTGTTGAAAGAATTTGAAGAATGTATCTTGAATATTGGTGGACCCTTGTAGAATATCACAACAAATGCTCCAGCCATTGATACTATTGTTCCTATCACTTTAGCTTGACTACTATAATGTCTCCAATTTAATATTTCCATCCTAAATCATTCAATTCAGATATTGCTAGTTGAGATACTGCCATTGAAATATTTTTAATATATCATGCAACCATATTAAATTTAGAAGCTTTAAAGTTTGAATACCTCTTTAATCATCATTCAACAAGTTACTCATTTGTGTGAGTTTATCAAAATTGTCTCTATTTTTCTAATTATACAATTGCAATCTAGAATCTTAATTTTAAATATATGTATAAACAAGTTAATAAAAATCTATTCGGTTGATAAATAGTTGTCTCATACTCTATAACACCATAGATTCAAGTTCTACTATAAGCAATTTATCATAAAGATCTCGTTGAATAATATATAAATAGATATGTCAACGTTATGTATGTTTTCACTTTAATGAACCATAAAATTTAATTTATATAAAATTTTCATTATATACAAAGATATAAATAAAGTTAACAATTTCAGATAAAGCAATCACAAACTATTCTAAAAGTAAAAGGGTCCTTTTGATTATTGTAAGATGGAATTGGATTCTACGTAGTAACTAATTTGAACCGTTAAATCTAAAATGGATGCTCAAGATTTAATAGTGTGTGAAACTCTTCAAATATGTGTATTGTATATTCAAAATTGTTAAATTATAGATTGACTTGAGATTTATATTGTGTCAAAGTGTACAATGAATATGAAATTTAATAA
>JBBPBT010001302.1:6612744-6645522 GCA_037974875.1 Cicer bijugum | reverse complement strand
TATATATATATATATATATATGTGTGTGTGTGTTTTACAAGATAATTTAAAATATTATATAAATGTTTCAATTGGATAATTTATCGTTTTGAATATTAGTGTATCATTTCATTGAGTGGTGTGCACCAATCATACAGTAAGATAACACAAAATAATATTATATCATTTATTATTATGTGTTTGTCAAATACTTACATCCTTTAAAATGAAATGCACAGAAAAATAATGATTGAGTTGTTGGTATACAAAATCCTAAATTCATATAAACAATATCATTTTTTTATTATTAATTTTTTTATATTTATATAAGAACATAAAGTAGTTCTATACTATTGATTTATTATACTAGATATTAAAATATCTTTGTCCATATTATATATTGAAATATGATGAGGTATAAATTATTTTTATATTCATTGGTAAAGTAAGTCAATGTCAACGTGTCTTCACCAACAAAATGGAATGAAATAATTATCCTAATATTTAACTAATACAGGCCGAATGGTACCAACAAAATATTATATGTCTTATTGGACGAGCAAACTTAATTAACCTCAAAATATTAGGTGAGATGTCTTTTCATGTAGTAGTGCTTTTCCATCCGAATATAAATAAAATTAATTAATCATACGATATAAGGATGATATTCTTAAATGCTTTATATAGTAATTTTAATTTTATTTTTTCAATCATTTTTTTAACAAAATAATTTCTAATGAAGATTAACTTATATTTTGAACAAAATAAATTATTTTTCTTAAAAAAAATGTCAGGTATGTTTATTTATTGATGAGATCTCATAGAGTAACATTTAATTAACCTCACACTATATAATGAAGTCGTGTTGGTTTATATTCCCTTCAACTTTATTTACAAACAAAAATTTATTGTTTCACATATATAAAAAAGCTACTTTTAATTATTAAAATATTCTACATAATATGAGAATCAATAATATTAAATAGAGTTAAATTTAATTACTTTTGTTTATAATTGAGACATAAATTATGATAACATTTTGTTTCTTTAATAAAATTATAATAACTTTTATTTATAAATAATTCATGACAGAGTACTACATATCTAAGAATATGTCACAATTCATCTAAAGAAAAGGTGATCAAGTTTATTTAATTTTATTTTGATAGATAAAATTTATTAAAAAGAATATAAATGGTGGTTCAATCCGCATATCATATACAGTATAGTCCTAAGAATAAGTGATTGTGAGATTAAAGGTATAGTAGGTATTGCAATCCAAAAAGTTAAATACACAGACATAAAAAATAAAATAAAAAATGGTATTTGAAAAGAACCTGAAAATAAGAGCAATTACGAAAGTGAAAGCTGGAATGAGGTTAAGCATTGCTGAAGCAAGTGTAGCTGAGCTTAGTTCTATGCCAGCATAAGTCATTATCTGTCCTGAAGTTCTGCACGCGCGGTAACACTTTCATTAATTCATTTATTTTTTTATTTATGCCAAATTAATGTTTTAATCACTTCTTTAATACGTGTATTGTTTTGAGTGGTGAGAAGTAATTAATAAGCAATATTGCTTTTAAGTTTTTTTCTTTTTTTCTTTTTATAAAAAAAGGAAAAATGTTTTAGTGAAACACAAAATGCATAATTTAAAAGCAAATAAACACTTTGTTTATAATGAAAGTGAAAGGAAAAAGATGGGAGGAAAAAAAGCTCTTGTTACGTGACTTTTTGTTTGTTTGGGGAGCATCATTCATATTGAAGAGACATGAAAATTGCAGTTGGGTCCCACAGCTTTATGGTTTCCACGCAGGAATGGAAGATAAGTAAAATATAGACTAATAATTTGTACACTAAGACACAAATGTCAATGTGGTGGTTTTAATAAAATAATAAAAGTTATATTTCTCTTTATTATTATATGATATAATATATTATATATAAAGTGAATCCTCATATTTTATTTTAAGTGCCATGAATCAATAAAAGGGTATTTTTGTGATTATTTGAAAATCATTTTATTTGTATTATTTATTGCAAAAGTATTCATGATATTTCATAATTAATATTTAAAAAAAATAATTTTAATAGAAATTAAGTAAGATTATTAAATCTATTTTATAATATAATTAATTGTAAGCAAAACTTTAATATTTTAATTTAGAAAAATTATGTTCAGTTGCAATAAATATATGAATAAGTAATATATGCTACGTGTTGTGCATGTATTAGAAGAACAGTTAATACATATACTACTAATTATTAGATAAAATAAAATTTGATGCCCCTAAATATATGAAGTCTTAAGAGACTGCCCTCTTGCTCATCTTCAGAGCCACCACTAATTATATTAGGTTATTATATAATACACTTTTTATTATTAACTTTTTTTTTCTTTTACTTTATATTTCTCTTCTATCAACAATTTATCAAAAAATCATCTTACTTTCTCTTTATTTCCATTCCTACGACTTTCTTTACAAATATTTTCTTTCTTTTCATTTTCTTATGTAATCTAAGCAGAAAAAAAAAAGTACAGAAGCATAATCCCAAATTAGTTAAAATATGTAAAAATGAATCATATATTTAATT
Organism: Cicer bijugum; assembly: GCA_037974875.1. Classification (NCBI taxonomy): domain Eukaryota; kingdom Viridiplantae; phylum Streptophyta; class Magnoliopsida; order Fabales; family Fabaceae; genus Cicer; species Cicer bijugum. The sequence continues at coordinate 6,642,951 of JBBPBT010001302.1, read as the reverse complement.
TAAAATAAAAATTAAATAAATCAATATTTTTTACCAACCCGAAAAGAGCAAGCAAAAAGAAGCTGCAAAGTGAAGAGAAGGTGAGAGGAGGGCGCTCTGTCCTGCCATTAAATCAAAAAACATTTTCAAACTTTAGTATTATTTGAAAACATTAAATCAAATATATATTACCTTAATTAATTAAAAGTGCAAAGAGATATAATAGATTAAAGAAAGAAAAACAAATTAAAAGGGGAATACCTGTGGATAAAGAAGGCTAAGGGAAGAAGCATGATACTGGAAAGTGCCATGGAATACACAACCATTACATATTTATTCATTCCATTTTTCATGGCAACTTTAATTACTACCATGCTCCCACTTTGAGTTAAAACAGCAACAATCATTCCCATAAATGGAACTAATTTTCTACTTGTACCATTCATTTTATCTCTCTCTCTCTCTCTAAGCTTTTCTACTTTCTCTAACAATATTTACAAATTAGTGTTGGTGTAATGATATTTTCTATATGTAAAGTCGATGATGATATGTGTATAAATAAAGCAACTAGTTATGGATAATCATTTTTATAGAACGTTTTATTTTTATTTGTTTTTTACAACAACTATATTATTAATATTTATTGGGTGGAAATCGAACTCACAACTCAATTTCTTAATTTCTCCGGCTATCGAAGCAATTATGTATTTATCATATTTAATTAATTTGACTTGTTAAACTTTAAATAGTAATGGGCCACCTATTCTTTTGTTGCAGCTTGCAAGTTTTTGTTTTTCACGCAATCTTCAACGTTTCCTACGATTTGGTCGAATAATATCTAATTGTTGGTAATTAATCATGTACTATATTTAGAATTTATAAACATGCTTAGATTCCTTAATTTCCACTAATCTATTATTGTCACCTAATCCCACTTGGGTTAGGTTTAACTCAACGAAGTTTGTCAATTAAAACAAATTTATAGGTCTTCATTTATGGAAAATTTAAAGCAAATTGTAAGTTTTAATTTGTGTAAATTATGCCTCTGCCCCTAATTATAAACCATTTTTTAAGAGTAATTAAAAAGTATATGTACACCACATGTGGAAAACTGTTTTATAATAATATTAAATGAAAATTCATTATTTTGTCGCATCACTTGAAATTTTTATAATTATTTTGAAATTATTTTACACTATTAGAGTATAACAAGTGCACTCTTTTAAGAACTTTTGTTATACTTAAATAAAAATCTTTAGGCAATTTATTAAATGCATTTATTATTATACTTTTCAAACATCTCTTATAAAGAAACACATTTAGTTTCGTAGATGAGTTAATTAAGAAACCAGATTCTGAAGATTCTAATTTTTCCGTATAGAAATGTTGCAATATATTGATCATCTCGTGGTTCTATCGTTTTATTTCCCTGAAAATCGTTTATAATATCGTCCGGTTCGATTATGCTTCCTTTGTTTGGCAAGAACTCCACAATTGGTTCTGTCAAGGTGATTTTGATTGTATTTTTCAAATAACTTCTAACATTTTATTCTCTTAAACAAGGAGATTCCTTTGTAACAACAAATTTCACAACCTTAAAGAAACTCTCAAATGAACTTTACAATTTTCGTCTCATTCCTTCATGAAAATCTTCTTCAAATAATGTTGTAATTCCTTCTCTACCACAACAGAATATCGAGAGCATGATTTGATTCTCTACTTTATTCAAGAACTCAATGAAATATACACCTCCATTCATTCTCACATTCTTCTTCTCGGTCATCTTCCTCCCTTCACAAAGGTTTACTCAATGATCATTTAACAAAAACAACATCACCACCTTGGTTTTCTTCTCGAGCCAACTGTTTTGGCTATTAATTCCTCAATTAAACCCTCTCATAACAAATCAAAACTCAATTTCAAACTCAATATTGAAAAGCCCTCAAATTCTAGGTTATGCATACATTGTAAGAAAATCAACCTCACCATTGATAAATGTTAATCAATCATCAATTTTCTTGCTTTTAATAAGGAGCAAATTAAAAGGAATAAACTCAATCAATTTGTTTCAAATCCTATGCATTCTAAATTTGTTGTTGATACCCATGTCGTGCAATACATCAAAAATTGTCACAGTCAATGACTTTCCTTCTCATCCTCTTAAAATTTGCAACTATATGCTTTTTCATACATTGATTGTGCAATATGCAATGATTCAAGAAAATTTGTCACCAACTTTAACATTTTTCTTGGCTCCTCTTTCGTTTTTAGGAAAGTCAAAGAAACAAACTGTGATTTCTCGATCTTCCTTCGAAGCAAAATAACACTAAAATTCGTCATCAACTGTGATTTTTCTTGGCTCCTCCTTCATTTCAAATTGGTCTAGCTTTTCTAATAGATATAATCTGAATGTTAGGTTGTCACTAAAATAGTCACAACGCAAAAAATAGGATTTTACATCGCTTTTTTTAATCCATTTAAAGCGCTTTTTAAAAAAAACGTTGTGGAATCAAGCATTGTAAGAGATACAACAACGCTTTTAAAAAAGCGCTATAAAACATGTAGATATAATGCCCGCTTGTTATGCACATTTTACAGCGCTTTTTCAAAAAAGCGCTGTAAAATGCGCGCACATAATATGCATTATTATGCACATTTTACAACGCTTATTTAAAAAAGCGCTGTAAAATATGCACATATAATTCATATATTGGATGCGCCTTTTACAGCGCTTTTTCAAAAAAACGCTGTAAAATGTGCATCTATAATGCATATATTGGATGCACATTTTACAATGTTTTTTCTTTTAAAAAAACACTATTATATGCGCATCCAATATATGAATTATGGGTGTACATTTTACAGCGCTTTTGGGTGGACATTTTACAGCATTTTTTTGAAAAGGCACTGTAAAATATACACCCAATATATGAATTATAGGTGCATATTTTACAACGCTTTTTCAAAAAAAACGCTGTAAAATGTGCAATTTTTTTTTTAAATGTTGTAAATTAAATTTTTGAAATACGTTTTTTAGCTTTTATGGCATTTTTTTAGAAAACGCTATCTTTTAGCTTTTTATTCAAAATTATTTTGATCCATAATCAGTTCACATAACAACAAAACATATATTCAAATACATATTCATAATCAGTTCACACAATCAATAAACAAAAAACAGAACTCTGTAACTTAATTAACATGTAACTCTTAACTCTGTAATTTACAACCTAATTAACTACATTCAGATACATACATATATATATATATATATATATATATAACATTTTACAACCTAATTAACTACATATACATTGAATCAATATTGCACAACAACACATATTCATATACATGTTCATATATTGTATCCTATGATCATATACATATAATTATCTAACAGAGTATACATAATATAACTAACTAGCTACCATATAATATTCAGATCCCTTGCAGCATGCTATTTCCCAGAAAATCAAATTAATTTTCATTTCAAACACATACTGACACCATTAGATATTCCTCAGAATATGATGGACTGGAATTTTCAAAGTACTGCAATATAAAAATTGAACATATTAAATTAGTATCAAATATATAGATAATTTATATATGAAAATCATATAATGAAAATACCGTACAGTTTCTGGGATAATAGTTTTATTCTTGTCAACAATCTCCTTCATGAAGCGCAATATGTAGTACCCACAGTCGATGTTGTTTGTTTGACGAGGGCACTGTAAAATAAAACATATAAGTCAATAAAATATTTGTGCATTAATCGTAAAGACATATATTTGTAAATGAAAATTTAAAGGCATATATTTCAAATCTTTATTGGAATCCATGTGATGTTATTAGACTTTTGCTTCGACACTGTAGCACCTCTTTGAGCTCGAAAAACTTGTAAGACACTATCGAATGAATAAATGTGATTATTATAGCATTAACAACCACATTATTTATATACATATGTAAGAAATAAATGAATATTACTTATGTGTCGAACATAGTCTTTATATCGGAGTGATTGTTGTAATTGTCATGCAAGGGATCCAAATGGTATATAACTTCAGAGACCGCATTGATTGCAAATAGCATTCAATGTGCCCTACAACAACAAAAATTTAGTTAAGCAATTTTGTTTATACACAACTAATAAATTAAAATCTCATCAATTAAAAAAGATATAAATAAATAATATATAATCACGTACCCTGAATTATATGGTGCGAAGAACAATTTATCCTTTTCTATATTTCCTAATAACATATCTACAATGTAATTCTTTATATTTACTAAATCGAGTTTGCACATCGACAACTTATGCGGAGACAAGAATGAGTATTTATTTGACAATTTGCGCGTGTACATAACCTTCTCATACAAAAACTGATTTTCCCCGATCCTGTTTTCTTGCTGCAACTTTGGCAGCTTTATTACCCTCCAGCCTTTGTAGTTTGTAAGCTCTATTACCCTCCAATTTTTGAGGTTTGCTGGCTTTTTTTGGCTGTAGGAGTGGTTTATTTAATTGGATCTACAAAAATGAGGTTAAATATTAGTTTATTGAATCTGAAAAAATGACAAACCTTAGAGAATAAATGTGACAAACCTTTTCAGTAGATGTAATTGATTCGTTTCTGGGAATCTTTTTATCATTCCCTTTAGGCTTTTTTAGCATCTAAATATAAATGTGAAATTAAAGTTAGGAGCGGAAAAAAATCAACAATTAAATATACATATCAATTAAACATACATTTCAATTAATTAAATATACCTTATCGAGGACAACAAGATGTGTGGGTCATGCCACGTAACTACCAATAGCTTCGCCCAATAAATGCATATCTCCATCTTTGTCTGGTATCGACAACGGTGTAGTTGGTTCCAAAGCAACAACAAGTGATACTTTGACATGGCCCGCAGGGATCGGAGTATTGTGCAATACTTCTCCCGAAGTGTTGTACAATTTTCCTTTTTCCACCTTCCGATGAGTAGGGGATGACAAGTATAACACACATGGAGTGACACCCTAAATCAATAGTTAAAACATAAGTACGGTTAATATATAAGTTTATTTAATACATAAGTAATTACATAAGTAAGTAAATAATTAATTACCTCGGGAATACTTTTGAGATCAACGTTGCAATTCGTGGTTTCACTATCCATTTGTATTTCATGTTGGAGCTGATCTGGGAGTTGCTTGTCTTTGTTTGTCTTCACCAAAAGTGTCACTTGCTCTGTAAGGATTTTGAGCTTCTCTAATACTTCCTCATTGGAAGATTTTTGGCGCTTCTCTTGAGAAAAATAGCTTTTGGGAGTTACGCCAAATCCTTTCCCCTAACCCGACCGGAATACTCAGGGACATTAAACACTTTACCCAGAATGTCCCTGCAACTATCCTCGTTGCCCTCTTGATTTTCAGAACTTTGTTCGATAGTCTCCTAAAATACATGTAGGATTAAAAAGATAAGTTCAATAGCATTTTTAAAATACAATATTAAAAAGTATTCAAGTGATAAAATACAATATTAAAAAATATTAAAGTGATAATATACTTACACAAAGTTCTACTACTTTTTGGACATTTTCATTGTCAAACACTCCATCTTTATTTACACGCGCTTCCTTCCATAATATATGATGACCCAACGGTTGATCTGATTGGGTGTCTTATCGCTATTCGTTAAGATCATAAACAAAATAATACAAATTAGTTAGACAATATAGTTTATAATACAAATTACTTCATTATATAAAAGTGATGTTTAATTACTTACAAGTTTTTGATAAAGACGTGCATATCTCATACGTGATTTTTTGTATGGGTGAGTTGGATTTCTTGCCCTTTTGCGATTTGCCTTACCAATATTATATATAAAAAAAAATTGAAATTGTGTAAAAATTTAAAATACGCTAAGAATATCAATAATAAAACACAAATGCTAATAAATTAATCACTTATGACAAATGCGGGGTCCGAACGTTTGGATACAAACGCTCTCCATTCATCATTTGATATATAATGTTTATATATTTTTGGAGCTTCAACATTTGTATTTCCTTCTCTATCTTTTAGATAGAAATTAGAGAGGTGAGATCTAAATCCCCGATGAATTTTATTTGTATTATTTATTTCCTTCTCTTGGATTTAACGCTTTCAAAAACTAGAACATTCTTCGTTTTTCAAAATATTGTCAAGAATGTTCTCCATTTTTTCTATTTAATAACTAGAACATTCTTCGTCTCACAAACTTGATCTTATTTCATTCAAATGGTCTTGCTTTTGATTTATAGCATAGTATATGATCATCGATTGTTGTATGAATGTATTTGATCATCTTCTTTATAAAGATGTTATCTTGAAGATGTAATAATTATTTTCTTGAATTATTGATATATGATACATTCCTTTTGAGATTATTTCATTATTGATTGGATACTTATGCATCTTGATGAAGTGAATGGCTATCTTGATGAAGTGAATGGCTTCTTGCTTGTTCACTTATACAATTCATGTTCCTTAAACAAAACTCAAGTGCAATCATTAGTAGACCATCATTTATAAAACTTAATCATTTATTTTATAAGGTTTGTTGTGATTAAAATATACATCTAAATGGTTTTTGCCTCAACAGGTTTGACAAATAACAAAATACTGAATTGGACTTAGTTATATTTCTACTTGTGAAAGTTTAAGAATCGGTCCAACACTATATTCTCACCCATATCAAAGCAAGCAATAGGAAGGAAGTTTCATCTGATGAATTTGCGAACGCAATCATAACTAAATATGAACAATATCAATATGAAGAATTTACAAACTCAATCTTAACAACATACGAACAATATCAATATGAAGAATTTTCAAACTCAACCTTAACAAAATACAAACAATATCAATCTGAATAATTTACAAACTCAATCTGAATAGAAATAATCTTGAAGAACTACTCAAATTGGATTTAGAAATAAAGAATTTGTTAAAGAATATATTATCAAAAAACATATTGTTCATAATTATTTTTGAATAAGATCGTTGCAAACAAAGCTAGGAACGAAGATACAATTCAGAACTAAACAACGACTAAATTGAAGCCCATATTTTTATCTTTAAATAGATATGCAAGGCTAAAGAATAAGATCATCAAAAAATCATAAAATAGTAGAAGAACTCAAGCTCAAAAATTCGAAATTCATCTTAGAGTTCAAAGAGAGAAACATTTATTGGAATTAAAGATAATTTATGAGTGATTTTCTTTGAGTGTGATAGTAATTGTTATAATTAACTTGTTAGAAGCAACTACTTAAGTTCCAAATCTTTGTATTCAAACCTGATAGTAGTGTTAGTATGCCTTTAATAGTTTGTTATTGTGAGATTGTATGGAGAAAACTTGGCTAATAGAGTCAAAGTGTGTGCGTTTCTCAAAAGTCTGGGGTTATCAGACTATTTGAGAAAACTGACTTGGAGGGTTAGGTGTTTTGTAATTTAAAATATTCAATTAGTGGATTAAATTCTTCTGAGTGAAGGGATGAGATGTAGTCAAATAAGTGATGAACTAAGATAAATTACTTTTTTCACTTTATTCTTATACTCCTTGGTTTTGTTATTGTTTCTACTCCATGTAAATCATCAAGTTTAAACAGATTTAATCAAATAATGAAAAATTATCAACTTAATCAAACACAATCCAACCTTCTCTTCGTATTTGCACCTTCAATATTAATAAACTAACAAATATAATAAAGGATTATATGAGATGTTCTATATATAAGATTAAAACATATAACAAACGAACTACTTAATTACTAGTATTTATTAACAACCAATAACTAACTATTAAAGAATTTGTAATTGACGTACAAGCAAGTAATAACTAAGTTACTAATAATCTATATTTCTATTAAATGAAGTTATCCTTATCTCATTATTTCTTGTCATATTCATAAGTTACTAATTATCTATATTTCTATTAAATAAAGCCCTCTTTATCTCATCATTCCTTCTCATATTCGCACCTTACATCCCACAATATTTTAGGAGTAATTTTATATGAATGCAAAATTTCAACATCATATATGGACACCGTATAAAATATATCCATTTCCCTTTTTATCAAGGAGAGAAAAAAAAATGGTGTTTGAGGTAAATATATCCATTTTCCTTTTTATCAAGGAGAGAAAAAAAAAATGGTGTTTGAGGTGAAAGAAAGTCCATAACCAAAGATCGAAGATCAATTATATAATTTGTCTACTTATGTGTCAAAAATCATTCTTAATATTTTAGGGTCCATCTTCATTTTCATTTTAAGAACAACCACTTTTGTTTAGGGGAATCCAGAGTATAGAGCAACAATATATTAAATATCTCAAATCACAAGAGGTTTTGATTTGACATCATATCTCAACTGAAAATTTTAAAATATTAATTATTTAAATCACCTTTCTTTATATCTATTTAGTTTATTCATATTTAATGTGAAACTAACTTCTCAAACATGAACCTAACAACCACTTATGTGGTTAAACCCATCAAAATTTCAAGGTATATTTTATCAACACTAATAAATGTACACTCACAATTTTCTACCGATTCTTTTTCTATTTTAATTTCCAAAATCACATAAGTGATGAACCGAAATCATATGCTTTACATAATAGGATGAATTTATAAAATAAATTGTATACACCCGACATTATAATGCAATGTGTCACAGAGAAAATTATTATTTTAAATTGCAATATGCAATTGTGGTTGTAATAGAGCAAATTTTGATGTCTCTACAACGATATTACAATCGCAATTTAAAATGCATCACTCACATTTGTCCGTATTTTCATGCAATGTAAAGGTTTGCAACGTAACCATAACTTAAAGTTATGGAGAATAAAAAAAAATGAAAAACCTTGAAATTTTATGGCAATCATGAAGGTAAAAGTAGAAACAAAGTCAACCAAAGCCGATGACAAATTGGGAAAGCTAAATCTAATTTCAGTATTCATTAACATTTGTATTAGAATTTTTTACTTAATTTCATTTTTTTGTTATTTTATCTTCAATTTTGTCTCTTAGATAGTTATATATCTACTTTAGAGTTTGTTATGATTACTTAGACTTATTGTCTTTCTTTTCCTTTATAATATTGTCTTCTTCTCTTTGATAGAAGTTTTCATATTCTGTAAATTTTATTTTTAATCATAATGAGATTATGTTTTATTTAGAAATTACTTGTGTGAATTCCACATTAATATGGTATCAATTTTATCTTCTAATTTTCTTTTCTTTTCTATTTCTTCTTTGTTTTGCTTCCTTTTGCGCATGCATCCATGGACTACTTCAATTTTTCTACCAATGCTTCCAACCCTTTTTACCTTCAACACAGTGAATACCTCTCCTTGCTTCTTGTCACACAATTGTTGGATAGAAATAATTATAGTTCTTAATCCTGTGCGATGAACGTTATCTTAAATCAAATAATTAGCTCAAATTCATTGACGGTTCATTTCTCCAACCATTGCAAAATGATCCTCTCTATACGACCAATGGATTTCATGCGATAGTATGCTTCTTCCATGGCTTCAACGTTCAATCAATGAAAGTATTCACAAATTTATTATTTGGATTGACAAAGCTACTCTTGTATGGAAGAATCTTGATCAATGTTTTTCTCAATGGGATATTTTCTGAATCTTTGTTATTCAAGATGATTTGACCAAATTTCAACAAGGTAACCTTGATATTTCTAAAAAGTTCTCATGACAAACAACCCCTTACATTACAAGTTTCTAATTATGGTGGTCGCGTCAACAAACGATTTTGCACATATTATCAACAAACAACTCTTTACATTACAAGTTTCTAATTATGGTGGTCGTGTCAACAATCGAGGTGGCCCTTTAACCCTTTCGCCCCATTGCACTCAATGAAAATAGTAGATTTTTGTCTTTAGTAGGAATCGAATTGAACCATATACTTAGAGGATAAATATCATCGTCTATTTATTTCTACTACCAATTAAACTACAACAGTAAATAAAAATAAAAATAAAAATAATGTATTTCTATTTATGATTTAAGACTATGAAATTATGAACATAAGGATATATTCTCTAATTGAACCTTATACCTAGATACATATATACTCATTATATATAGATTTTAGACTATGAAATCCTCAATCGATGGTTTAAATATGATTATGCAATTGGTCAAATTTTAGGGTATATTCTCTAATTGATTTCTTATGTGGAAGCTCATATCTACAACACTCATTTTATATTTTTTAATTTCAATATAAAGTAAGCAGAAAATCCTTAAAGGAGTACCACATATGGTTTTATATATCATTACATTTGAACATTAATTAATCTATTCCTAATATAAATCTTATCATGTGGGTTCCACTTTCAAGAAGAGAGAGAGAGAAGAAACTTATACAAACTATTTACTCAAACGTGTAGTTGTCATTTCAAGTGAGCCATTACATGTATGATTATTGCAACTCACTGTACAAATAATAACCTCTTAGATATCATCGCTTTTGATTGACAGGAAAGGAGCCGAAGATGATGGAGATAAATGATTTTCACTAGTTATGTGCTCCTCTTGAGCTTGGGCCCACATCACAACATAAAATCCAATGGCTATTATTGCTGCTCCAATCATGCTGCACCAATATTATATATACCAATATTATTAATAGTTTTTAAATAATTTTTCACAATTTTATTGCTCTTTTGATGTACTTATTTACCTTCCTAGATAAAGATTGTCTCTCAAAAATATTACCCCCATACCAAATGCAATGGCCACTTTTAAAGGGTTGAACATAGCTACATATATTGGTCCTTTCTTACGAAATGCCCATGTGTATACAACACTTCTCATGGCTACCACAAAAATTGCCTACAAATGAACCAACAAAAAACAAAAATTTACAAAGTTGCAACTTATAATGCATTTCTTGTATGAAAAAATGTTACAACAAATTAATAAAATAATTTATTTTGAATATTTAAATTTCTAAAAATAAAAAAGCTTAATTGCAATTTCAGTCCCTCTATTTTTATTGATTTACGAAATTGATTTTTCTATTTTAAAAGTCGATAGTTTTAGTCTCTCGCAATGATGTTTTAATTAAAAAAATGATGACGTGAGATATTTTAAATAACTTAAAATATAATACACTGATGTGAAATGATTAACACCATGAAATTTGAATAAAACTTCGTAAAAACTTTTATATTTTTAATTTAATTAATGACATATAAATAATTAGTATTTCTAGATAGTTGTATATCATATAATTGTATATTAAGTCATTAAAAATATATCAAATTATCATTTTTTTTTAGTTTAAAAATCTGATAAAAATGACCAAAACTATAGAATTTCAAAATAAGAAATTCAATGCTGTCAATTAAAAATAATATTGAGATCAAAAGTGTAATTAATCCGAACAAAAATGATGTTTATACATACCGAATAAAGCACAGATACCAACTCCATATCTGCTTTTAGTGTCCATGCTTTTGAAATTCCTTCTACAATGAGAGCTACAATGGCAGTTTGGATTACCACAAAGAGGCAACAAATGGTTGTAACCACTAGCTCTTCAGGATAATCCTTGATAGTCCAAGTCTGTATATAGGTGGAAAAAGAAAATGATTAATGTTTTTGATGTCTCTAGAAAATTAAATCAAGAACGATATTTACATATATATTGAAAATGGTATGTTTACCTGGACAATGAATAAAAGAGAAAGTGTAATGCTAGCAGTTGCAAGAAGAAAAGCACCAATTATCCACTCTGATTTATCTAACAGGTATATTCCACTTGCTCTCATTTCTGTGCTTTTAAAGGCATCACCAATCAATGATTTCCCTTTATATAATGTCACTATTAATGCTCCTGCAATTGACACCATTGTACCAATAACTTTTGCCTGGCTTATATGATGTTTTAGATTTAGATTTTCCATCCTGCAAATGCACATCACAATCTTCACTCCTAATTATGTTTTTCTCCTATTTATAACGATTAAATTATATTAATAAATATTTTTTCTTCATTAAATCAGCAAATGATAATTGTTATATATTACTTGTGTTATGCTAATTAGTATCCTTTACTTGTAATCCTTTTTCTATATTCATATATTCTCCACTATATACTATTTTAGTGAGGTGTGTCTGCAACTAGTTGCTACATCATTATATAGGAATTCTACGTCATGTGAGGTACCTGTAACACATCCTTGACAAGTTGATATTTCAGATATCTTTACAACATTCTTTTTGTCTGTATTGTCAAGTTCGAGAAATCACATATAATTAGAAGTGTGTGCATAACAAAAAACAATGTTGAATTAGTGGGTCAGTAGATGAACTGCATGACTATAGATAAGTTTGCATTTGAAGATTCTAAGTTTGGATTTTTTTTAGTCCAACTTAGAAAGAAGACTTCAACACGAGTTTGCTACCACTTTCTAAGTAAACTAGCCAATATAATTATCTCTTGTATTATTTTTCTTATAACTTTTTTTCATTAATAATATTATATTTTCATTTTTCTTAAATTGTATTGTTCTTCATAGGATGAATTTGTTAATTCACTTCCAAATCTGCGGCAGTTAGATACAATTAGATAATTTATAGTTAGTTTAAAATAGTTAGAAGTTAGTTATAATGAGGTGAAAGTTGATTATGTTAGTTAACATTAAGAGTATTATACAAGGTGTATTATACCTTAATTGTATAATATTATTCATACTGTCAATTTCAATTTTAATATTTTTCTTGATTATTTTTCTCTTGTTTGAGTTCAACTATGTTTTTCAACAATTTTATTAAAATAAATTTTACAAAGACGATGAAAATTCTTCTTTATGTAGTTTCAGAAAATCAAATTCTTCCTTATGTAGTTTCAGAAAATCAAAGCACATTTATCTCAAGTAGATCTACTCTTGATAATGTTCTTATTTTGTAGGAAACCATTCATTGTTTGAGTCATTTGAGAGCCTATGATCGCTTGGAATGGACTTTTATCAAGGACTCTTTAGATTTATTAAGCTTGCCTGATGAACTTAAAAATCTTATCATGAGATGTATTTCTTTCGTTTCGCTTTAGATTAATTGGAATGGTTTTATGAGTAGCTCATTTAATTCTTCTCGAGGAATCAGACAAGGGGACCCCATCTCTCCATATATTTTCGTGTTATGTTTAGAGAGATAAGGTCATCGTATTGAATGTGGAGATACTCCACAATTATTTCATATTTGTTTTGCACATTATCTTATTCATGGGGTTGAGGCTTCTAGTAGTCAAGTTAATTGTATCAAGGAGGTTCTAGATGAATTTTATAATATAGATCTAGCCAAAAAAATTAATTTGCACAAATCTCATATTTTTATCTCGCATAATGTTTTTGAGGAGCAATCTGTCTTTCTCAAGAATACTTTTGGTGTGAATCCCACTAAGTACTTGGGAGTTTATTTTCGTGCTCCTATGATTCATCAAAGAATTTCCAAGAATTCCTTTCAATTCATGCTAGAAAAATATGCATAAGAAACTTACTGGATGGAAAACTAATTCTCTCTCTCTTTTGCGATGAGGAATAACTTTGGCAAAAACTTATCCCTCTAATATTTCAGGTTATGTGATTCAATCTTCTTTTTTTCCTGTTTCTGTGTTCCTTGAGACTGAGAAAATATGCAGAGATTTTATATGGGGTTCCAATGAAGATACGAGGAAATGTCAATCCTCTTCCATATCTAATATTTCATTTATTCTTATTTAATGTGAGACTAATTACTCGTAATTAAATTTTAACTGTTCTAATAAACAAGGGTCATTTCACTTATTTTGAGGCGTCACTTTAGTTCATGTGTTTCTTGCACATAATATTTTACTTTATAATAATTTTAGAGGAGTATGTTTACCTCATGTAGTTTCTTAGTTTGAATTCTATTTATTACAAAAAGAAAAAAATTACATCTTCAAAATTAATTTTACCTTATCTTGAATTGAAAAATGGATCTTACCCTTGATAGTAGGGTTAAGAATATAAAATTTAGACAAAATTAAATTTGGAATCCTTCATGCTATTTAGTTGTATTACATATGTCTTTTTATTTATTTTTTCCACTTAAATATTTTATAAAAAAAACATATATAAATTAATATATTTTATTTTTGATAAAATATTATCGAGGTGCCCAACAAACCACGTATAATTATTAACAATAATTTCATTTTTATCATTAAAAAATAAAGAACAGAAAATATATGAAGATCTTATTCTTTAAAAAAAAAATATCCATTCAAATATACATCAAACTAGCATGAATCTATATATTATGTTGACTTCCATATTCTTCTAAACTCAACTCAAAATCTCAATAAACCATATACTTTAGTGAATTGAATGAAAGACTAGTAACCTCGATCGTTGCACATCACATTACCAACTTTCAAGTAAGTCATTAAATGCGCAACCAAAAACAACTCCTTTCTAACCAATGGGAGTAAACATAGACTAAAATACAGTAAGATTTTCACAAGACTTGGATTGATTTCCTTTTAAAATGTTAAGGCCAAAGCTGTCATATGTCTATTTTTAACATCAGATTTGTTGCAAATTAGACCAACAAATTAATATGTTAATAAATTTAAATTTAATTTAGATATGTAACTTTATCTTTTTCAACATCTAACATTATATTATTTCAATTTTATTTAATAAAATATTTTTAAATATGTCAAACCTTAATCTAAGTAATTATATTTAAATTACAAAAAAATGTTAAAAAAAAAATTTTAAATATAAATCAACCGATATAAAGAATGCCAAAAGAAACAAACCTTGAAATAACGGCAAAGATGAAGGTAAAAGCAGGGACAAGGTCAACCATAGCTGATGCCAGACTTGGAGAAGTATATCTAATTCCGGTATTCATTAACGTCTGCACTGTAGTACTGCATATCCAAATAGTAATTAATGTCACCGTTTAACTCATTCAAATTGAAATGGTTATTGTTTTCATACCTGAGGCAACTAATAAGAAACAATCGGCAGAAAATGGATGTTGAAATTGGGGGAGGAGCTCTTTTTCTGTGGTAAAAAAAGGTGGAAGGTAGAAGAAAAGAGAGAGCTAAAAGATTTGAGTAAAAATTGAAAACAAAAATACTCATTCCATGTTTGGTGGCAGCTTTCATCAAAGTGTCACCACCTACTTCCACAAATTGACCTGCAATCATTGCTGCTGTTATACACCTTGCTCCTTCACTCCCCATTTTTCACTACAATTTTTTGTTCTCTTCTCTCTCTCTCTCTCTCTCTCTCTCTCTCTCTCCCACTTTAATAACTTGCTATCCTTTCTAGATTTTCTTGTCATATCTATTTGTTTGATGATGACTAGTGGTTAAATAATTAATGGAATTGCGACGGTTCGTTTAAAAATGAATTGAAGTGGCATTTAGATCAATTATTTTAATTAATTAATTATCAATTTAGTAATCGGTTATTAAGAATTTCAACTGCTTAGGAAAAGGACATAAGATAATGAAGCCACCAAGTGAAGTATTTCGTTGGAGTGGAATGCAATTTTAATGGTTGCCAATTTAAAGATGATTTTAGACAATATTAATTTCGTTTGTAAATGTTGATGTTATTATATTAAATATTTTATCTTAATTAATTATAGTGATATTTATTATATTTTTTTAAATGAAAAAGTAGATTTCGTTTATTCCTAGAGAGGATTGTAATAGAAAATTTGTATTCTCGTATAAGTGGAATAGCCTTTTTTTTGTTCTAAAAAATGTTTGATTATTTTTTATTATTGTTGATGACAACTTCATTGTAAATTGTTTTAAGCATTCTTTCTATTCTGATTCTCGTCTAATATTATATTTTCATATCAAAACAAAAATTAATTATTACTATTATTATTAATATAAAAATTTAATTACATTTTTAGTCTTTTATTTATTATACTTAACTAATAATTTTTATATTTTAAAACCAATACTTTTTATCAATTAATTATTATATTTATTGTAAATTTGGTCCAACTCATTATTTTTACCCAATTTTTTTTAGTGTAAATATTGTAAATCTTTTATTATAAAAATAATATTTTCTCTTCAAATTTACGATTGAGATAATATATTTTTTGAGTTAAAAATAGTCATTTTAAAGGTAAAAAAATCTAGATGTAGATCCAAACTACAACCTATATGATAATTAAGAGATAAAAAAAATTTAATTTTAAAATAAAACGATTATTTTTCTGAATATAAAATAAACCCGTGTTTGTTTACAAAGTTATTATTGAGCAAGTATGTGAGCCTCATTGTAATATAATATAATTAAAGTTTCAACTTCAGGGAAAAGGGTCAAAACACGTTACAAATACAATAATAAAACATAAAGTCTTTTAAGTTTATTATTTATATAATATTAAACCATTTTTTTTACAAATACACAATATTAAACAAATAATTTTAAAATGTATTCACATGATTGAGTTTTTTTTTATTGAATTAATTAGTACCAAAATTAGAAAATAAAATTTATACTATAAATAAATTAATTAATAAATTAATAATATTAATTAAATCAAAAACATAAATTTGAAGCCTTTAACTATTTTGAGATCCGCGGCCACACTTGCTTCCCCATGGTCCGCCCCTATACATTGGTCAAAGTTATATATACAATAATATGACACACCACTCTAACACTATATTTGTTTGGATGTTAAAAAAAATAGAAAGAAAAATAAAATAAAATAAGAAATTTATTAGTTTAATTGCAGTTTTAGTCCTCTTATTTTAGTAGAATTGCGAAAGTTGTTTCCTATTTTATTTTTCTTCAGTTTTGGTCCCTCAAACATAATTTTGGTCTAAAACTTGATGAAATTTCATTTTTTTTTTCATTTATTTAAGTCACACCATGCCTCAAGATCTCATGTGAAAAAATAGTACTTTAAATCTATGATCATAAATGATGTAGCATGACTTTAAAAAATAAAAATTCATCAAGTTTTTTTATCAAAATTCTTTTTGGGGATCAAAACTGGAGAGAAACAAAATGAAAGGACTAATTTCGTGATTCAGCTAAAATAGGAGAACCAAAACTAAAATTAAGTCAAATTTATATCGTTTGAAAATGCCAAATACATTGGCACATTGCATCAAATTAAAATCTTTCACTTGTTCGCAAATAACATACTAAAATAAGTCTTGTAAGTATATATCAATTATTAGTTGCAAATATATTGATATGTTGGAGTCTAGGTTCAAATTTGAAAATCTCCACTTCTCCACACTTAAGGTGTAGAGACTCAAACCATTATGCTATTTGATATGTGATTTGAGTAATTATGGTCTTAACCATTTAGAATGTTAAAATATTGATCGGAATTTAAAAGTATCGTAGATTTGTAAAAGAAATTTGGAATTTACCACCAGTGTCATGATGGGAGGATTGTGCTTAAAGAGAAGTTGAAGGCTATTAAATGAAGTATAAGTGATTGGCACGAGAATCATTGTCGTAATTTGGAGGTATAGGTAAGTGCGAGGAAGGAACGCTTATAAACTCCAGATCACAAAGGTGAATCTATTGGATTAGGTGTTTCAAAGGTTGAGTAGCGAATATTGGTGGCACCACAAATAGAAAATGTCATTATCCTGGAAGTAATGATGTTAATGGGATTGATGATTTGAAATTATAATTAACTAAACAATTTAAGATGAAGAATTAAGGCATTCCTCATTACTTCTAGGAAATTGAAGTTGCCTACTCTCTTAAAGGTTATTTTCTCTCTTAATCTAAGTACTTTGAAAGCATTCTTGAGCAAACCCACATCTCTGATACTCGAGAACTACATAGTCCTCTTGAGATAAATGTGAAATATGTTTTCTCTAATGGTATTCTTCTATCACATCTCACTTTATATTGTACTTTTGTTGGAAGTTATGTGTGTCTTACTATTACTAGACTTGATATTGCTTATGTAGTGCATATTTTTAGTCAGTTTTTTGTTTCTCATACTACAATACATTGGACATTTTTGTTTCTTACTCTCTGTTATCTTCAAGAAACTCAATTTTAAAGCCTTTTGTTTCTCTCATCTTCTTCCTTGGAGTAACATGTTTACTTTGATGTTGATTTGATAAGTGATCCTATTAACCATAAGTCTACCATAAGTCTACCATGAGCCTTTTGTGTATTGTTTTAGTAATGTGAAGGTTCCTATGATAGGTACTTTGGTAGGTCCTGGAGGCAGGGGAGAACGAGGGAATAAATAGGATCACTTAACTATTTCTAAAGTCATATATAAATAATTGTAATTTGTCAGGTGTATACAATATTTTATATCAATTAATCTCTATTAAAATTATAGAACAATTATTTTATGTTTTAACTTAAATTCTAAATATCTATATTGTTAGATGGACATGTTAGTGTTTATTATTATTTTATTTTTTTGTTACTAACATACCATCTCTTCTACTAAAGAAAATTATATAACAATTCTTCCTTTTACCAAATTACACATTATATATATTATTGGCAGTTACCGATGTACGACTTCATTACAATTAGCCTTAAAAAAAAACTTCATTACAATTAATTGCTTTTTAATGGCAATTACTAACTGCAACATACCAGAATACTAATTAAAAACAAATAACGTGAACAAAGTACTGATCTATATATCAAAATCTTATATTTTTAACTGATACACTCTTTTTTGTTAGTCATGTTGCGTTGTTACTATGTAAAATAATCTTTCAAGAATCAAAGAAAACACATTCATTCAGAATAGTTAGATGGAAAACTGGTTAATAATAACAATTTTGTGCCTTATTTTTTCATTAATTTTCAAAATCATAAGAAATATTTTATTCCCTCGTTCTCCCCTGCCTCCAGGACCTACCAAAGTACCTATCATAGGAACCTTCACATTACTAAAACAATACACAAAAGATCCTAAAACCCTTCTTCAAAATCTCCATGCCAAATATGGTTCAATATTCACTCTTCAAATGGGTTCTCACACTGACATTTTCATTGCCAATAGGTTTCTTGCACATCAAGCTTTAATCCAAAATAGCACCATCTTCGCCGATCGCCCTAAGGCCGAACCCACAAAGAAAATAATTAGCAGCGATCAACATGACATTCTTTTCAGCTTCTATGGTCCAATTTGGCGCCTTTTAAGACGCAATCTCACTTCAAGAATCCTTCATCCTTCACAAGTCAAGTCTTACGCTCAAGCGCGCAGATGGGTGTTAGCCATTCTTCTAAAACGCCTCGAGTCTAATTCACTCGAAAGAAACTCGAAAAGGGTTGTCAATGTCGTCGACCATTTTCGATATGGCATGTTCTCTTTGTTGGCTCTCATGTGTTTTGGTGACAAACTTGATGAGAATCAAATAAGAGAAATTGAGGAAAGTCAACGTGTCATGCTTCTTAGCTTTTCAAGATACAATGTATTGAATTTTTTGCCATCAATTACAAAAATATTGTTTAGAAAAAGATGGAAGGAATTCTTGAAGCTAAGAAAAGACCAAGAAGATGTGTTGATTCCATATATAAATGCTAGAAGGAAAATCAAGGAAGAGAGATTAAAAAATAGTGTGAATGAGTCATGTGATGAATTTGTTTTGTCATATGTTGATACATTATTAGATTTGGAGTTATTGGAGGAAGAAAAAAGGACCAAACTTGATGATGGTAAAATTTGCACCTTATGTTCTGAATTTCTAAATGCTGCAACAGATACAACATCAACTGCATTGGAATGGATTATGGCAAATTTGGTGAAGTACCAAGATATACAAGAAAAAGTTGTAGAAGAGATTAAAAGGGTGATTGGTGATAATAATAATAATAAAGAGAAGGAAATTAAAGAGGAAGATTTGCAAAAAATGTTGTATCTTAAAGCTGTGATTTTGGAAGGGTTAAGACGTCATCCACCACTACACTATGTGGCACCTCATAAAGTGACAAAGGAAGTTATTTTAAATGGTTATTTAGTGCCTATTTTTGCTTCAGTGAATTTTTTGGTGGCAGAGATAGGAAGGGATTCTTCTGCTTGGAATGATCCTATGGAATTTAAGCCAGAGAGGTTTATGAATAATACTAGTTTTGATATAATGGGTATTAAAGAGATAAAGATGATGCCTTTTGGGGTTGGGAGGAGAATGTGTCCTGGATATGGTTTAGCATTGTTGCATTTGGAATATTTTGTAGCTAATTTTGTTTGGAATTTTCAGTGGAAGCCTCTTGATGGAGATGAGGTTGATTTGTCTGAGAAATTGCAATTCACAGTAGTTATGAAGAACTCTTTGAAGGTTCATTTAAAACCTAGGTTTTAGTCATTAAATCATGAATTATAACTTTATGTAATGTCTATGTCACAACTCTGCTTTTCTTCATAGAGAATATAATGTATGGAGACAATAATGTTTAGTGTAATCTATTTTGTACCAAAAGATATTTTCGTTTTAATCTGTTTATTTTTAAGGAAAAGACCTTTTGATATTTGGAGTTTGAACCTACTAGTATTCTCATTTGAATTATATTATTATATTACTATAAATTCTCTTTCTTTTATCAGTACTTTTTTTTTCCCACAATTTTTTATCAATTTTTTGTTTTACCTGTTTCTTAGAAAATATAATGAATTAAAGAACAAGCAGCAGTTTATAAACCTGAACGTTTTCTATGTGTTGGACAGCGAACTCATTAAAAGGGAACAAACATGTACATGTCTAAATCATGTTTTATAAGAGTTTTGGAATTATTTTTTTGTCATAACGTTTTCAAAGAAAAAAATGGCTTTAATAATTCAGATTTTGATTAAAAAAATAAGTAAAATTAATGATGAATAATAGGAAGCTATCATGGACAATCTATAATCTTAGCCAATAATTAATTTAAAATCATAATGTTTTTTATGGGTAGATAATCTCTAATTTTCTAAACACATGTTTTCATTCTCTTATATTCTTTTGACTTGAAATCAATAATATTTATTAATTTATCCGATTTACTCTCTCATAAATTCTCATTAATTTCATCAATAACGTTCATTCATTTATCCACAATTACTATTTCATAAATTTTCATTAATCTCTCAATTTTTTTTTGTAATTTTTTAGTTTTACTTTACAGGTTCACTATTATTTATAGTTTTTCATTTTTTTATCACGTTGAAGGTAGTATTACACATTCATAACAACAATTTATGGTTCAATAAAAAAATTACGAATAGTAATTACAATATAATCAATTATAATATACAACAAGATATTTGATGTTCCATGATTAGAGGTGGGAATAGGGTAGACCAGGTTTTGAAAGGTCTGAGTTTGACTTACGATTAATTTTTTAGGTCTAAGTCTGGCCTACGATTTATCATGGTTTTTTTTTTCGGTCTTACTTGACCTTTTTAAAAGTATGATTTGACCGGGAAACCTATTTAAAATCTTTATTCACATTAAAATATTTAAATCATCTACTCATACTATTATGGTTATGACCTAATCTTTTTAAAAGTCTAGTTTGACTTGCAAACCTATTTAAAAACTTTATTCACATTAAAATATTTAAAATGTGCTACTTATACTACATGATGCACTCCACATACAAATATTAACGTACAAATATATATATGTTAAAAAAAATTCTAACAAAATAATTTTAAAAAAATCTGAAACAAATCTTTTAAACCCTAAAAAATAATTTTTGATTTCAAAAAATAGATTTTTTTTTCTGAAACAAACACCATTATTACCTCTCAAATAAATATGGAACGACTACCGAATATGAAATGACTACCGAATATGAAATGACTACTGAGTAATTGTCAAATTGATAGTATTTAAAATAGAAAATAATATTATCAATATAATGATAAAAAAATAATATTAATAAATAATAAAATATATATAGGTCGGCATGTAAGGCCTAATAGGTTTTTTTATAAGTTTGAGTGTGATTTATTTAAATAAATAAGTTTTAAAAATAGCCTAAGTCTAGCCTTTTTATTAAATAAGTCAGTGTGGGCCATAGATCTCTAATGGGCGACCTAACTTATTCTCATCCCTAATTACAAGTAGAGACAACAACAAAAGGAACTTCAACAATTGATATGAAGAAATGTATAATCATCTCATTTTTATACATTCTCAAATACTTTAAAAGTTATACACAAATTATCAGCACTTAAAACACCTGTAATAGACAATTCCATGTTCTCATAATATTATATGCATTCAAATAACTAATACAACAAATTGGTACCATAATTTTGCGTTTATTTCAGAACTCAAACGATAATTCTAAACACGTAACATATTCTCATAAAATTTCAACTATTTAAATTTATCATAATTAGTTTCCTTTTGAACTAATACTTTTATTATTAAAATAAACTAAAATAATAATTTTTCAAGTAGCACATAAACTAAGTAATAAGTTATTAGAAGGTAGCATATTGCGTTAGCAAATCCAAATGAATCAAGTACTGCATACAAATATAATGTAGTGCAGAGAATGGTGGTAGAGCTTCTTAAGTCTAATAAGGAAGAAGAAACAACTACATTTTACAACAAATGAATTGAAGAAAGCAACAACCATTCCTAAATAAACAAACGAGAATTGATTAATGAGAAAATGCCTAAATTTAAATGCAAGAGATTAGGAAAAAAAACCAAGTGGGTGAAGTATGCTAATTTCAAGAGTATAAAAAGAACAGCCATAAGATGCGCACACAAAAATTGTCCTTTTCCTAGATTTTAGGAATTTGCATTAGAAAATATTTATGGCAATAAATCCGAAAGTTAAAAATCATGTTTGAAGCAAATTCAGAAGGGAAAGAGTAGATTTTGATTATGTCAAAAATTTCCATTGATTAAAAATCATTAGCTAATTTATAGTAGTTGAATAAATCATAACTCTAATTATTTTTATGTGTCTATAGTAATGTCTTTTAAAAATAATAGTGATTGATTCTTGTGATAATTAATTATGATTTCATTGAAATTATTTCAAATTCCACGAGGAAATAATTAAAAAGTAAGAGGATATTGTTTTTTATAATACCTTTTTAGTGCTATTAAAATTCTTTAAAGAACTTTTATTGTTTTTTTTTCTTTTCCTAAATTAATTAGGTCTATTTTTCATTAAACTTTTATATATTTTAATTTATTTTTGAAGAAACATAAAGAAAAAATATTTGTTATATATAAATATGAATATGCAAAGTATGGTTTCAAGTGTTGTTCGTAAGTGCAATTGCAACCATAATATTACATATTTAGAATCGCTGCAACAAATATAGATATTTGTAGAGTAAGATTGAAATAGAGTAAAATTGAAATAAGTTTATGAGATTATGGAAACATGTCATAGTATAGTTAAATAGGTTATAAAAGATGTCATAGTATAGCTAAATAAGTTATAAGAGATGTCATAGTAAAAAACAACACTCAAGATTCCTCAAGATTCCTCCTAAATAAGTATTTTCTATATTTTTCAACAAATTTAAATCCTTTGTAGTAAGAAATATTGGAATAAAGTTTTATTTCTTACATTAATAAATAGTGAAATAAAGTTTTGAAACAATTCATTTAACAACATGTAATTTCATATTTCATACCTTGAGACTACTAAATTTCTCCTCTACATAAAAAAATTAGCATTCCGACTCAATAAATGTTTGGATTATCAAAACAAGTTTAAAGCTCCTTGAAACATGATACTACATATTCGAGAACGAGGCTAAGAGGATGTTTAATATATGAAGTGCAGATTCAAATTTACAATATCTTACTTTTATGTATACCGTGAGTGTCTGTATCATCACTAAATATCAATAAATAAATAAAACCTTTATATTTTGTTTGTTATGTACTACAAAAACACAAATTTTATATTTCAAAAATAAATTTTTATTCTTTTGCATGAATAATGTGTTAGAAGCAGTGAAAAGACCAATACAGAAAGAAGAAAAAACATATACCAGAATTGACACCCCCCTTCACCCGGGGCCTTGAAAGTATCAACCATTACGTAAGGCCGAAGACCATAATCTCCATTTTTTTGCCAAATCTCCATTGTGTGTTTTTTGTTAAATATCAATCACAATGCTGATTTTAAGGAAAAACACACACTCACTCACAATGTTGAAAAGTGCATGTTTGGAAAAATATTGAGCAGTGTTGACCCAAAGAAAAAATTATGGGGCACTTCAAAAGTGGTTTGCAGCAAAAAATGAAAATGTTTGGTTTTTTTTTTTTTTTGACAAAAAATGAAAATGTTTGTTTATTATTAATCAAAATGAATGTTTCTCTTAATAATAAGTATGAAAGTGATAAAATTAACTTTTGTACTACTGGCTTAGAGTTAGAGTTTAGTTTAAGTACACTGATATTGTAAAATTGTTAAACAGATTCATATAATTATGTGTTGACACATCATTCAAATGAGTATGATAACTTATGCATGCATTTGGAAATATGTATAATATTTTTACTCAAACAATGTAATTTCAATTAAATATAAAAAAGTTTGCACTAAAATTTTCTTTAAGATTACAAATATTTAAATATATAATACTTCATTTGTCATAAAGTGAATGTACCACTGCATGTGATGGGTCTAATTCTTGATCTTCAAGGCAAGTTGATTCAAGGTTTCTTCAATAAACTTGGGGCTAGTAATTTTGTTTGGGCTTAACTTTGGGTTTAAGTTTGGGCTTAAGTATGTTGTTTGGACTCCTAAAAGATTGTGAACATGGTCTATTACCTCATTCCACTTCTTTAGGAGGTTGTTTCTCTTCTGCAATAGCCTTCATGGAAAATTTCAGTTGTTTCTCTTCATTTGAAGGGACAGTCATAGACGTAGTATGTCCTTCTATCTTTAATTTTGATTATCATAATTAATTAATAAATTTTTGTCTTTTATGAGTAAAAAAAACCTAATAAAAAGAGACCTAGGTAATTAGAGACCAAAATAAGAAATGAAAAAAAAAATAAACTCACTTCTAATTTTTTGGTCACTACATTTAACATAAAACTATAGACAAATATTATATTAAATTTGATCAATTTTAAAAGGAGTCCATCATTGATTAATATTTGAAAGTTGTCTAAAATTTTTATGACTATAGACTTTGTTTCATTGAAATAGAAGTCTATCGTCTTCTTCGTTTACAACACTGAGAAAGTAATTTGATTTATGTTCGTTCAATAAAAACATGGAAATATGTATTATGTCTCAACCACTTCTACTTTCAAAAAACTTCACTATATATTATCGTTAGAGTTTCATATGATTTTTAAATATTGATCAACAAAAAATTATATGTTGTATATCCTTCTCCAACTTTTAGCTGCTAATTTAATTTTTGTCGGTAGTACTTCAAACTCAATTTTAAAAGAAAAAAATATTGCAAAATCAAGATAGATATGAACTATTGAAAGCACTGTCACGGTTACAACTATACATATAACTCATAAGTGTGATTGTTGTCAACCCATAGCTCATATGTATAGACCACCGAAGGAGAATTAGAATCAATCCAAATTTGTTAACTAAATACATGTCAATACAGTTGCTTTCCTTTCCAATTAAACTATAGTACCACTTGTGGGGCACCTGTCCTATTGAAAAAGTTACCACTCTTAAGCTTCAATCTTTAATATATGTTAATATTTGTTGAAATTGAAATGAACATATGGGGAATAATTTGAGTGGCCTATAGTAAAATTAAAACCGGAAGGGAAAGGCATAGTTGAGAGAGTAGGCAATAAAATTTTGCTACATACTTGTAATGTTTGGAACACGACACATTAAAGTGAAATGCTTGGTCCCCGTCTATCAACATTTACATTTAATTTTTGTACTATATAGTTGAGTGGCTAGTCAATTAAAATCTCCCTGAAATAAGATTTTCCAAATAATATGCTGTTCCTTTACACTGTTCTTTGTCTGCCTTAAGAAAGGAAAAGAAAATAGACATGATGCTTAGTAGTGCCTGACATAACAAGATCTAGTATTTTGGAATATGCTTGTGACTTTGTTAAGATTTTTTTGGGTTATATTTCCCAAGGAAAGTTCATTGGGATATGTAATGTAATGTAGCTACTAGCTAGCTAGCTAGCGACATGGAAAAATAATTAAATCATATTTGCATTTTTTTTTTACTCTTAATTTGTAGTAATGTTTTGGATCACAATTAGAAAAGTAGACATTGAGGTAGTGACTATTCATGAGTTTCCTAAAATCATTATTGGCCCATCAAAGGAAAAAATACATACATAAGCCCAAATTTTCTTTAAAGCTTTTTTTTTTTTATATTAAAGTTTGGGTGTTGGAAGAGATGATATGTGGTTATGGTGAAAGATTTGGTAACCAATCATGGAAATAATTGGGTTGTACGGACGGTGGGTGGCCCATATTTGATGATAGTGATAATGAACACTCACACACTCATGGAAAGAGATTGAAAATCTATTACAAGTTCCAGCCATAACATATATGGAAAGAAATTGAAAATTCCCTAACTATAAAAGTTTAAATAATGCCAATTGGGGAGATTCTTTTAATAAAAGTAAAATCATATCTCATCTAATATACCAACCCTCCAATTGATGTAATTAGTAAAAAGATACTAGTAGTTGAGGATTTGCATTAATCATAATTAGCTTGTGCGGAAATCCTTTGTAGTTGTTGTATAGTACATCGTTTCATGTTCGCTATATATGTATTTATTAACTATTTACAAAGATATAATTGTGGCTAATAATAATTATTTAGTTTGTGCACAAAATTAGAGAACTTTTCTTTTTGAATTGTTGTCTTTAATTTAACGTTTTTTATTTTAGTATTATTTGAATACCATTAAAAAGTATTTATCATGTTAAGAGTGACTAATATATTTATCATGTTAAAAAAATTTAATCACTTATTTAAGAAGTCATCTAATCTTTTATAATTAGCATTAGATTGTGACAAACATAAGTTGGTTAAGATTTTTTGTGAGTAGAGTTATCTCGATACTTAAAGTAGGAGTGATAATAGGTTGGACCCACTAATAAGAGTTATAGCTTAGGTTACAAAAAAAACCCACACTAATTAAATAAGACTTTTATATAAGTTTGGTCAAAATTTATTTAAAAGTTTATTTAGTTAAAAATGTTAGGTTTTAGATTAATTAAAAAGTCTTTTAAATTTATCAAACAATATATTTAATTAAATATAAATAAATCTTTGTATTACAATTATCATTATTATCAAATCAAGTTTTGTACTTCATGTTAAAACATAAGTTTTCTAACATTTTTTTACAATTTAAACATACTAACCTACATCAAATTTGGACATATATTAAAGTATAAAAAATTAACCTATGATAAATAAAAGATCGAACTCACGTCTTACAAAATCTAACTTGATGTAATATGCATTTACTTTTATTGTAGAATTCATGACACTTGCTACACATATCAACCATTTGTGGTAGATATGTTGTTAATATTGATTAAATTTCTTAATTCCAAACAAGATATATTGAATTAAATAGGGTTGATATGAAAACTTAAACTTGCATTTTTAAGTCCTCTAACTATCTTATAAATCAAACATTTTAGTCATTCCATTATTACATATGTTACAATTTTCAGTTGAAACTCATAAATTTTACTTTGAAAATGGAGACTTTTAATCTAATCAAAGCAATTTTTTACCTCTAAAAATAATATTTTCTCTTCAAATGTAATCATAAATCATCAATTTTTAGGTAAAAAAAAAAAATCACCATTTTAGAAATAAAAATACAAGTTGGGACAAATGCGACAATAAATAAAATAATTAAATTATCAAAAGTTCAATTTTTAAAATAGATAAATTATTTTTTCAAAATTATTATTTACAATGATCTCATTGAAATATGTTTGTTGAAGATAAATGTAAAATTGTTATCGTTAGATTTTCTATACAACTAGAATGTCACGTTTTTGCATTTAGAAAGAAAAAAAAATGTGTTGCTATTTTACAGGAAAACTAATCTGCATATGGTGAGTTATTTGGTCTCAGTAGTCCAGTATCTAAGTGCTAGAAATGATGTCTCATAATGAATTAGTTGCAGTGAAATAGTTGAAGTTTGGTGAATTAATATTGCAAATGGATTAAGGCAGGTGACACGTGTGTTGATAAGAACACGTGGAAGTCACATGGTTGTGGGGGGGTGGGGGGACCTTCATGGAATTATGTTCCCTTTGAATAGTTTTGTACAAGAATAGTTTGATGACGGTCCTTTAATATTATAAGTACATGTTCTTCTTTCCCTACTCACTCACTTAGTCACTTACACTAAACTCAACAATTCACCACCTTTGACGTCGCTTACAGTTGCAGAACGACAGTGACTACTCTTTCCAACCCATTGCCTCCTAGTACAAACATTCACGTACATCAATTTAACAATATATATATATATAATTAATCACAAGGTAAAGGAATAGTACATTATCTAGCTATCGAACTACTTCTCTTTCATGCTGGCCTAACATTATGTTTCCATCTCCATTCATCCATATCATTTTCTTTTCTTTCTTTCTTTTTAAATAGCCTACTTACTATACTCATATATATACTAACTGTGGATAACAGAAATTAATCCCAATTCTATCATGTATATGTATTTATATTAATGTTCTTATACCTATTAATTCAACAATCTTTATGAAACTTCTAAATAATAGATTATGAATTTTCTCATGAAATTAACGGTATTCAATAAAAATTTATAAAATATTAATTTTAATGTAGTATAGTTATTTGCTCAAGTCTACCGAGATCATCATTTATTGTGGGAGTGGTGTACAAACTCAAGAGAATATAATATAAGAGTTTCTAAAGTGTACATATTGTATTGCTTAATACACTCTTCATCCCACAACATAAGTTATTCTAACAAAAACAAAACTATTTTAATTTAAACAAAAACATAAGTTATTCTAACATTAATAAAAGTGTAGTTAAATCATAATAATGAATAAAAATATTTATAAGAAATTTCAAACTTGAACAGAAAATCCAACCATCAAATTGTGGAAATATAAAGCAAAGGTATTTTAGGCAAGTTGCGTTCAAAATTTGAATAATTGAATACTAACTTATTATTTTTCTTTCTCTTTTTGTTTTCTAATCAAGCAGAGAGCAGCTTTGCACAAGGGTGGGGTGTATTTAATTATTCTTTTCTCTGTGTTTCATGTCATGGTTTACACTATGTTTTGCAACATTTATCGTCACCAACCACTGCATTATAATTCAATGGGGGCCCATTTTTTTTTTGGGACATGCAAGATGTGGGATCGTCAGGGTTCAATTAAGTGGGGTCACTTAATTCTTTATTTTGGGCCATGGCCCACTAACTTTACAGCCTAATTCGATATATGCTTCTGAATTCTAGTATCTCCAATTTAATATAACCCCTTAGCAATGTACCATTTTTATCACGAAAAATGTCAACATACGTTCGAATCATCATTAATATCACCCAAATAATATTCATGCTTTTCAATTGAGGTACTATTTTTCCGAACTCAGATTCCATGTTATAAGAAATTCATTCAATTGCTTGCGGATGAATGGTAGATTAAAAATTGTGTCTTTTA
Organism: Cicer bijugum; assembly: GCA_037974875.1. Lineage (NCBI taxonomy): Eukaryota > Viridiplantae > Streptophyta > Magnoliopsida > Fabales > Fabaceae > Cicer > Cicer bijugum. The sequence goes on along the minus strand of JBBPBT010001302.1, from coordinate 6,613,271 downwards.
ATTAAAATAATTCTAACTATCGATTTAAGATTAAATGGTTGAGATTGGTTACAAATTTCATGTTTGACATGAGTTTTTTTTTTCTTTATGACCTAAATTTATTTTTAGGTGACACAAAATATATGTTTTTCTAATTATAAACATTTGAATTGATGAACGGATGATGAAATTTAAGATTAAAATATTCAATCAGTGCTATCAGCATGAACGAGAATACTTTGAAGAAAAATATTGTGTTCCCCAATTGTCATATGTTCAAATCTTTGGTTACATTTTGGCCATACCCCCATGTGATATACATTCTGTAAAGCATGTTTTATATGCTCAAAAGTATAATAAAATTTTAGTGATGTTGTTTGTTATGAAATGATATCGTGCGTGTTAATATGATATCATTTTATAATATATATATATATATATATATATATATATATATATATATATATATATATATATATATATATATATATATAATCAATCAGGATGCTATGGTTAACAAAACAGAATATTTTCAAATAAAAAAATAA
>JBBPBT010001302.1:6561439-6592869 GCA_037974875.1 Cicer bijugum | reverse complement strand
CTTCCAAATAACTGAAATTTAGTTAATGAATCAATCTCTTTCAAACATATATTTTTCTATAAATACTATTAAAAATTGAAGTCCCAACCAACTAGTTAAGACATAAACATCATCCACTTATATCATATACCATATATATATAGAGAGAGAGAGATAGATAGAGAGAGTTAATATATCAAATGATAAGACTTTGATAACCATAAATGCTTAAAATTAAAATAATAAGTTATGTGATTTTTTTAAATAATTATATAACATTTTTAATTTTAATCATAATATAATTATATAGTTAAAATTTAATTATCTTATATTAAAACTCATCTTTATACAACTAAAAGAAAGTGAAACTACATGTTTGTGAGTTGCTAAAAAAGTAATTTAAATGCACAACAGCAAACACATTTCCTATTCAGTATACAATCACGAAATAAAACACGATTAAAATGTGAAACACAAGTACATAATAATAACTCACTGAGCTAGAAGAATTGAATGGTTCCCAGTGACTTGGCCAAACTCTATCAACACTAATAAAGAACCAACGACAAGATAATCACGCTTATACGCATGCAACAAAACCCATTAATTACCTCTACTTATGGTGTGCATCGATCATAAATTAATAGAGTAAATGTAAAACTGGACTATTATGTTAGCCACCTTAACCTTTTTTTTCGTTGGCTTCATTGTATTTTTTTTTCCTCCTATTTTAACTGAATCGCGAAAGTAGTTCCCATTTTATTTTTCTCTAGTTTGGTCCCCAAACAGAATTTTGGTACAAAACTTGATGAAATTTCATTTTTTTTGCATTTATTTAAGTCACATCATGCCTCAAGATCTCATTTGCAACAATTGTATATGAAATATATGGTCATAAATGTTGTAGTACGACATTAAAAAATGAAATTTCACCAAGTTTTGGACCAAAATTTTGTTTGAGGGACCAAAACTAGGGAGAAACAAAATGAGGGGACTACTTTCGCGATTCAGCTTAAATAGGGAGACCAAAACTACAATTAAGCCTTTTTCTTTTCAGCTCTTCATCTATTAAAAATGGGTGATTTAAGATATTTTTTGTCTAAAATTATCCTTCTAACTTTTTTTTTTCTTCTTTAAGTATTTTTCACATATATATTTAGTTTTTCTCAGCGGTTTTTTATTTCATGTTTTGTTGTAGTATTCGTTTTATTTAAATTGATAGACTAACTTGAATCAAGTGTAGAATTAGATTCAATCAAGAATTTTATTGTCTTCAACATTACAAGTTTATAGAAATGTGTCTTTTATTAAACACTTCAATTATGTTTTATTTGTAGACATTATGTTGATTTATACTATTAACTTGAATGCGATAATATTTCTATTAATTTAAATGAAATAATATTATTTTTTGTCAAAACAAAAATGTAAAACTATAATGATTTGATTTCTAAATAATTGTGAATGTACTTTAGAATACTTTCTCCATGGTTTTTTTATTAAAGGTCAAACTAACAAATGTTTGTTAAAGTTTTTAAAAGTAAAAAATTTGTATTTGAAACATTTAGATGTTTGAACTTAAAGAAAAATGAAGGGCACAAATTTAAAATAAAATTTCTGCTTTTAGATACTTTTAGCATCATTGATATTAAGCATATGTTTCAAAACTCTATTTTTCACGGTGAAAACTCATGACAATTCAGAAGCTATCTCACATAACTTTTAGTAAACGCACATCCAATAAGATTTCACTGAGTTTCCAAACATAATCTATTATTATGTTTTATGTGCTCTCATTTTTGCTCATAACATAGCTGGAAGGGATATTATTTCTCTATTCTTTTTCTTGCTATCCAAACATTATATCTATGTTCATTTGATATGTATGACAAGGTAAAAGAAAAGGTTGTTAAACATGAAATTATTCTGAAGTTTGAGATTCAACATTTTCCATATGAAAAATGATGTCTGGACATCCATACATTCAATAAACATCTTGAGAAAGAAATGTGATAGATATAATAAATAAAATATTAAATGGGTATAGAAGAATAAATAATGTACATATAGAATAGCTCTTTTATACAATATATAAAATTCAGTTTGGTACTGCTAGCTAAGTTAAAATTAGAGTACGCCCACACACGCATTCAATTCTACGTGATTAATAATTGTGAGACTCGATAGAACAAAAAGAAAACTACAAGAATACTACTTACTACTTATAGCTGTGATTCAATTACAGCAGTGAATGTGAATCCTCGCCAATGAAAAATACTATTATGCAATTCAAACGCAATATGAAGTTCATAATGTAGACACAAATTATTTAAATAACACCAACAAATTTTGTTGAAATTGAATTTGAAAAATAAATCAACAATAAAAATGTGTTCAAAATGTCTCAAAAAAAGTATATTGCTAACATTCCTCATCCCTAGTTATTCGAATGAGGATGACATACTCTCTAAAACAGACAATACATGAACCTACATCAGTGAGCTTCACATATTCCATGATTCACTAACATCAATCATTATAGTAATGAAAATAAAATTAAACATCAAAATCACGTCTGAAATAATGTGGCAGGGTATAAACTTTGCTTAAACAGTTTTGGGAAGAGCATATTATCAGTGGAAAGCTGCAACTTCATCTTCGAAATGTTTGAGTAAGTTCTCGATACTCATAACACTATGGTCTGCCTTATCCCTGACTCGTACACTCACCTGGAACAATGAAATAACTCTTAGCTTCCTATCCACGGAGTTAAAAGACAACAATATTAAACAAGGAGAACCAAATGGACACAGGCCCTATTGTACAGTAATTTTCAATGATGGAAATGTAAAAAAATAAATGGCTCCAAAAATCTTGGAATGCATGTCCATTAATACAACAGTCCAAGGCCTAATGTAGTTAACTTCTTCAAACAAATCAGAAACCACTACCACCTCTGAAGTTAATGAATTGGATAGAAAGCCTATTAAGAATTTAAGATTAATAGATAATAGTCTACTTCCCTGTTTGGAATTTGAGTCCAGTCTTTCATCAAATCTAAAGTTTAAGTTTTAGCCATACAATAACAGTTCAGGCTCTTTCAACTAAATTTTAACAAGCCTGGACTTAGACAAACTTTAAGCAATCTGACATCATTAGCCTAAGCTTCCCTTGGAAAGTATGTTAAGACTAAAGAATTGCCTTCTTTTAATCTCAAACTCTCCTTCAGATTTTGAACTTAAATGATGGTATATGATTTGCAAGTGACATCATTATATAATGTCATATGCGATAAAAATGCTATCAAAGAGCTGTTCACAAAATTCGTACACTTAAATACAAGTGCTCAGCTTATATACAGATATGCAAGCAAACTCGTTCAAAATTGTTATGGACTACAAACCTTAGGTCAAACAAATACGAAGACATTATTTTAGCAATTAAAGGGTGATGTTTGGAGGTTTTGGGAACAAAACTAGCAGAGTTAAAATGAAAACAATTAATTTATCAGATAGTAGAAATATGAAGAACCTGTCCTGTGTTAGCTTCCTCTTCTCCAACAACCAAGATGTAGTTGTACTGTGCTAATTGAGCTTCTCGTACCTACAGAATGACACAAATTCTTGTTAATATACAGCTAAGTTCTATTTGATACTAGCAGAAAACAATAGTGTATGATCATTAGGAGAACTCGGTTTCTCAGTATTCAGACATAACAGTCAAATTTTCAATAAGCAGCAGATCAAAACTGCAACACTATTGTTCCCTGAATGAATGGCATGAAGTACTAAACAAAATTTATTGGTTCTAAAGATTTGTGATACCTTCTTTTGAATCTTCCTATCAGTTGTATCAGCATCTACGTGATATCCTGCTTCGTGAATCTGATCGCGTACCTAGAAAATTGCAGCACGACAATATGTTATAAAATTAATAAGCGTCTTGCTTTTCACATCAAAATATAATATAAGTATCCCAATAAAATAGAATTAGAACAATGACAAAAGTTAGGCCATAGGACTATTCAAGGAAGATTGATCAAGATTCATGAGGGAGTAACCATAGAAAAAGTTAATATAAAAATGCATATGCAGACTCAAAAAATACAAAATTGGTTCAACAATTTCAAGATGCAGACAAGCTAAGGAATACTTAGAACAAACAAGAGTTAGTCAAAATTGCATCAACTACACAAGAGTTAAAGATTGCAATGTGACAAGCATGAAAAACTACACATGATTACCACTCCAAGGAGATTAAAAGTGTTATCCAATGATATGGAGTACGCATCATCGCACCCATTTAACTGTTACAACTTGGACAAACATACAACAAAACAAAGCTTGAGGTTTGTACCTTCAGTGCATAAGCTTGTGATTTCTCAGACACAGGGCACAGAATTGCTTGGCGAGGACTGAGCCAAAAGGGCCATTTACCCTTGTAGTGCTCTAAAAGTATGGCAAACATGCGTTCAACAGATCCTAGAATGGCTCTGTGTATCATAACAGGTCTCTCAATTTTGGCTTCATCCTCAGCAGAGAATTCCAACTTAAATCGATCAGGAAGTTGGAAGTCAAGCTGCAAACATCCAGTTTATCCATTATCAGTTAAAAAAAGAAGTTCACAATTGAAAGATGTGAATGCAGGTCAAGTGGAACAATGTAAACCTGTAGAGTTGCACACTGGAATTTCCTACTCAACGCATCAGATACACTGATATCTATCTTTGGTCCATAGAATGCTCCATCCCCTTCATTCAACTGCAGAGTTTTACTCAGAATATAAGTGCACAATTGAAGCTAACAATGTTGCATTCCACAGAAAATAATAAAAGAGATACCGAAAAAAAAATCAGTGTGAGATAAGAAAATAAAAATGGTGTCAAGTACACCTATAATTGAATTCTAAACACGATAAGCACACTTCACTGTTAGAAGTCCAAACTGAAAAAGTTCTGATCAGAATTACAATCACACATTAGAATAAACACCTAATCTTATTGCTGACATTTAAGACATCTATAATACCTGCCATGGTTTGCCAAACTCATCCAAAGCTTCTTTGAGAGAATTTTCAGCTTTCTCCCATGTTTCGATGTCTCCAAGGTATTTCTCTGGCCTCTACTCAAGTATTTAACATAAGCAAGGGAAAATAAATAACCAAGTCATTAAATAAATTAAAGCAATTTCTACTAGCAATATGTATTTATGTATCATGAATTAAAAGAAAAGAAAATAATGAGTGGAAGCTCCCCCATTAGACAGTGATCTATATTCCCAAAACTATTCAATACCCCCCTCCTCCCATAAATATAATAGACATCTCTTATTTCTCTCAAGGTAAAGAGCCAGTGGAAGAATAAGGCAGCCTTTTAGTAGTTGCAGGCAGACGTGGGTGTGAGAGCAGGTCTTGGGTGATGTTCTCTCTTCTTTGAAAAGCCGGGCAAGAGAGAAGATAGAATGAGGTTTAGTTTTGGCGGTTTTTTTCATTTAGAAACATGGTTCTTTTTGCAAAACCCAACTTAGATACTCTGAAAACCCACATGCGACTAACTCGTGATTCCAAGAGTTGGAGAAAACATTTGCAATTTCACTGTGATCTTCAGCCATCTGATCACATGAGCATCACAGCAAGAGCAAGGGTTTTTGGATTGCAGAATCGTGCAATCCCACGGTATACTTGTAATCTTTCCAACATTGTTCCCAATCTTTAGTTTGATAGTCAGACAATAACCTTGGGATTTGCACCTGCTTCCATTTCCCAAATTGACTTCTAAAGTCTTAATGTTAATAACGTCCAATCCCAAATAATCCCCAAACTCCCTTGCTTTAAAGTTGTGACTTGACTCATCAACCAAAAGTAAAATACTAAAATGTGGTAGTCATCTAGTAACCCTTTAAATTTAATGGTCCTTGGCTGTTGTGAGATTAACCTTGTGTGCATACACTTTCAATAAAAGCATCAATTGATAGAAATAGCTACCGCCAAATACGTAAGTTTGTATTTTTTATCAAAAGTGCAGAGAAAAAACAAGAGCCAAAAGCTCCCAAGAGTGAATGATATATATCCATGAAATTATTTGATTACCACTTTCCTAGATCAAAGACATCACTTATTTCTCTATTTCTACCCTTTCCTCATGCTTATATACTGTCTAAGGTAATATTAAGGTCCTTGAAAGAGAAATTCGGGCATATATTGGCCAAAATCTTTTTTCCTAGCTGAAAGCCCAAGATAAGGAAAGAAAAATTTATTTCCTTCTCGATATGGGGAATCAATACTAAGTGATGGGCATTAGAATAGTAACGAAAAAAACATACCGTTGAAAGTTTCAGTTCATATGTGAAACCAAATATTTGATAGACATAATTGATGAAGTTCAAGGCTTTTCTGACTTCATCCTTTATCTGTAAAATGAATTGAAACAATAATTTCAGCAATAGCTCTATATATTTCAGAGTTATGTAGCATAATTTTTTCGTTCAACACACCTGAGATTCCCTGCAGAAAATATGTGCATCATCCTATCCAAAATACAAAGCAAAGGATATTAATAATACAGAACTTCTAATAGTAAAGAAAATATAAATTAAAGACAAGGTGAGTGAGCAAGTCACTGGCTTGCATAGAATTATTCCTGTTGTAATTGTATCATACTTTAGATCACTGAAAAAAAGTTATCATGAGAAAAGAAAACTTGATACTTTATCTACACAATAACTTCCATTCACAACACAAATACAACCCAGGTGTTAGATGAGCAAACCATTATACTGTATCTGTATATATGTAATTTTCAACACCACAGTCCATAATTCCCAAAAACTAAACATTTCCAAGACACCTTCTAGCATTGTTTCTGCCCCCAAGATGTAATAAAAAAGGTAGTTTGAATCCCCATATGATATTTTCATATTCCGTAAAGTCTACTGTGTCTGTGCTAGCCCACAAAACTGAAAAAATTCAGTGTACCTTCAATTAAATATGAATGTGATCCCTAGTTGAATAAACAAATTAAACATTATTTAAAAATGTGGTGGGGATTAAGGTGAAACAACTCCTAGACATTTTACATGTGAAGCATCAGTATCAAACTATCAATATTCACCATTGGATAAATTAAGAATTTAAGCAACGCTTTGATTTGATTCACGATAATCTCTGCTGCCATAAGTTGATTTATTGAAATTGACTCCTCTTCAAATGTGAAGGGTGTATGTTATTACCATGCACTTCAAAAAAATTCAACCACATATGAGTGAGGAGCTACAAAAATTAGAACGCAAGTAACTGTGGGGGTCAAAATTGCTCAGAAAAACTATGGGGTCCAAAATTGCACAATTCAGAAACTTAAGGGGTAAAAGTGCATTTAAGCCTATATATAATAACCAACACCTTCTATTCAAGGTCATTTTACGGATGTATTGGTGAACATCCATTGGGGTATTCCACATTTCAAATTTGACTCCAACAGGAAATATAACCAAGATAATACAAAGAAAACAGATCCAGATCTCCTTCCACGGTTCCACCAAAAATTTCATTTTATTATACATAGTAGGAAGAAAGGTTTACCTGCTGAAATCTCCTAACACGTGTTAATCCACTCAGGGCACCACTGGCCTCATTCCGATGCAAAACCCCAAAATCAGCAAAACGAAGAGGAAGTTCTGAAAAACCATACAAATTATGTGAGATAATATTTCTATGATATGAAAATATCAGCTTCAACAAATCTCTTCAAACTGTACATTCCCTCACTTAAAAAATGAAACTAAATTATCTCAACCTCTCATCACACTAAAGTTAAATACTTTAGTCCACTTTCGGTTCAATTTTCAGACATAGTTGATTGAGGAAAATGTGGAAAAAGTACAGCATATAAATAAACCACAACCCTTGAGCTATGTGTGAATATGTAAGCAAGAGGATAGATGAAGCAATATAAAATCGCATTAGACAGGTATTTCTCAATATAGAGAAATTCAATTAACTTTCAGTCCTCTAACCAAGAAGCTCAAACAGGTTCATTATCCCGATTTCAACACCAAGTTCTGGACTAGCTCAAGTACGAATACAAAAAATTATTATATTTAAAGACATATACCTATGCAAATGAAAATTACCTCTATAAGACCGAACCCTGTGTTTAAACATCAAGCAGTGTCCTGGGCAATTCATCGGTTTCAGTCCAAACTCTTGTTTGTCAATCTAAAAAACACAACAACAACAAAAATAATCATAACTTGGTTATGTAATTAGATTGCTTTCAAAATAGAAACCTATTTGGTAGGTTTTGTAGATATCTTCTTAAAAAATTTGATCAAATTAAAAAAGATTTACAAATAGATGTACAAGATTCACAAAGTCAGAACAATTAAAAGATAGGGCAAAAAGAATCACAGTTAGAACTAAAGAACTAGCTGAAATATTTTTGGCAAAAAGGCAATACGAATCCCGGACATATTTACAGTTACGCACACTAGCTGGTAGATTCAAAAGTGACAATCGAAATGCAAATTATTGTTTAATAATTAAGCGAAGGAGTTCTCCTGGATTAAAGCATCAAAGAGCAACACACTAAGAGGAATAAACCCCCTATCCAGAGCAACTAGCTCCTAATTCCCAAAATGACAAAAAAAAAACTCGGCTCTCTTTCCACAAACAAATCCGTAGAAGAAATTAGTGCAAGAGAAATAAAATACATGACCACAAATATCTAGAAAGGTAAAAAGACATACTACATCAGTACATCCAACACTTACTTTTCTAGAACAACACAAGCAAAAAAAAAAAACTATACCTCTAAGACAAACATATCCTCTTTATAATTTGCCGCATGACCAGATGTCACCCACAGTTCCATGTTGAAGACATTTGGGGTTATAACCTGATGATTCCAAGCAAGTTGTACTAAGCACTTGGAAAAGAATACTTTTAGTCACAAAAAAAAATAAAAAACATTTATGCTTAAACTTAACCTCTTGATAGCCCCTGTGTCTGTATTGATTTCGGATGAAGTTCATGAGTTTGTTGTAGATTCGTGCACCATGTGGAAGAAAAAACCAACTTCCCGGGCTAACATAAACAAGACAACCAAGAGACAAGTAAGAAAAGCTTACTAAATTCTGCAATCAGGCAAGAATGAACCACTATACCTCCATTCATGATGAAGAATAAGCTCCTGCTTCACTCCCAAAATCCTGTGATCATACTTTTTAGCCTCTTCAAGCCGATGCAAATATTCCTGAAATAAGGAGAGCGAATAAAGGAACATAGTCAAATGACTGTAATAAGGAGGGTGAAAAAAGAAACATAGTCAAATCATAAGATCAAAACCATATGGCATGGCCACAATCCTACTACTTGACCACAAAGATGCATTAAATACAATAAAGACATTGTCCAATTTCACGCTGAATAATAATGGAGCCATCACATTACTTAATATATGTTAATGCCAATTTCTAAATAGCAAACTTATCTTTGAGTATTAACGAAGAGATTTGAAATATCAAAATCAAACCAGGTTGTACCAGCATAACATTTTGATATATCTTATTCTATCTTATAACTATAAAAAATACACAATAAGGTGATATATATTTCTGCAGGTACTATCAGTATTAAAAATACAAAGTTCAGACTATAATGAATATTGTAAAAATTGTAAAATATTTCAAAAAATAACAAAATCATAGTATTTGAATATAATAGTATTTAATAAGAAAATTAATAGTTTATTTTGTACTTACGTTGAAGCCATTAAAAAACTATTAGGCTTTTATCTTCCTTTTTTTTTGCTGAATAATTATTGGATTTTTCTATTGAAAGCATATAAATACCAATTTATAACACCCTATAGATACACTATACAAAATAATAACATAATTGTACACCATAAAATCTTAATGTAAAATAATTGCAAAGTGTATTCAAGATTGACTGCTGCTCTGTGCTCACACATACATGCAGAGCAGATTTGGAGGTTGATATCATTTTAGATTTTCAAATAAAGCCTTGGACAGGTTCAAATACCCAAACCACAAGCAGTCCCCACAGTTTGGCCAGTTCACCAATGAATCTCCAGCATTATGACTGGTTTTAAGACAGCCACTTAAGACTGGCTTGAATATCTAGAGGACCAGTCTATGGTTAAATTAATCTACTCCAGTTTTAAAAAAATTGGCGAATACTTAATACCTAAAAAATCGATAACATTGAGCAATAGATACTCAAATGGCATATGATCCGGCAAAGTAACTAGGCAAATGACATATATTACATCCGAAAGTTATATATTTAATATGTCATTATATACATAGTTATAAAGAAAATAGCCAAAATATAGCCCATGCAAATTGGAATGTGATCACAGCATCACAAGAAAATAAACATGCCACAGGCCTCTTAATCTTATCAATACAGCAGAAAAGGAAAACTATTATAATTTATACAAACAGCTACAAAAATATGCAAGTCAGCAGGACAAGATAAACACATTGAACGAAAAGGCAAAGCCAAGGCATATACAAAGTGAAACAAAATTACCCAACCAAAAGAATAAAAGAGGAACCTAAAACAGAAGTGACTGATCATTGACAAAGGAAAAGAAAGGAAAATAGTAACCAGGTAAAGTTACTTTCAAATGAGCAAGCACAAAGTACTTGACTAGTGAAGCTCGGCCTCCAACAAATACAAACAAAGCCAATGAATGAAACTGAACGGAGTTTGAGCATAATTTATTTTACTTAGTATTGACTCAACGGAAAATGGATGTGGTAATCTATTAAAAAGTATTGATGTATGATAGAACTTGCGCTAGGAATCTAAGATTTAATTCAACAACCAGAGTAACACAAAACTACTACTGCAAAAATTACACAGATAGAATAGAAGCACTGTTCGTGCACTACATCAAAAATACATTGTGAAGCATGTAGAATAGCATAGACGAGCTAGGGTGCGAACATGCAATCACGTTCAAATTGAAAATAAGTTTACTAGAGAAATGACATTTGAGTTGAAATCACCTTTAAACTCTTCTGATCAGGATAAGATATGCCATAAACTCTCTGTAAACTTTCTCTATCTTTGTCCCCCCTCCAATATGCTGATGAAGCCTGGAATTGCAAAACCAACGGGTTGGCATTGATATGAGTTTTTGGATAAATAAAACTCAACTAAAAATGGCTCCATAAGACGGGTCAAACACAAACCTTCAAACATGCAATTGCTTTGACAAAGGATGTATTAGGAATATGTGGTCCTCGGCACAAATCAACGAGGGGGCCACATCTGTAAACTGTGATGGTCTTGTCAGCAGGCAAATCATTGATAATTTCAACCTGATAACCATAGCCATACAACCAAGGAATCCAATCATCATATCGTAAATTATAGGTGAAAGAAGTTAGGAAATATAGTTCATATCAATATGATTATTTGGTACAAAAAGATAAGAAAGCTAATGTCAGAAACAAAAGTGTGTACTTGCCTTAAACTTATTTTCTGAGAACAACTCAAGCGCCTGATCACGTGTCACTTCAATGCGCTCAAAGGGTTGTTTTTCCTGCAAACATAACCATTATCATTCATCACATTTATTTACCCCCATAAAAATGTTTTATTTATAGTATGAATGAACAATAACATCCATGAAGCTTAAGTTCATAATGGAGACATGCAAGTTGCTAGCTGAAAAAATAGAAATCGCAAAATAAATAAATAAAGGGGGATATTGAAGTATCTTGCATTGTGCTTGGAATCTTCAAAATAAATAAATGATTTGGATTGGCTGTAGAAAACAAGTTTTACATTAGGAGCCCATTATAAATATGAGATATGGATTGATTTGATTTTGGCTTAATAAATAAAAATATTTAGTAAGGTTGGAATTGTCTATCTATATCTATATCTATAATTCTATATAATTTAATTTAAAATAAAATCAGTAACCACCAAATCCTACCAAATTTTAGATGAGTTGTCAAACAAGCAATGACATCCACGGGTCCTTAAATAAATATACAAGGTTTAGGTTCCTCAAGTAAGTTTGTCTGTAAAATAAGTGCATATCTACCCTTTACTTAATTTGAAGTGTATTGACATCCTTACCCACTAAAATGCAAGGGTTAATACCTTACTACTTGGTCGTTTGAAGACAAACTCACTTTAGAAGAACTATACACTAAAAATAATATAATTTCCTGTTCTTTAACATTCCTAATCCTAACCCAGGATTTGATTTGCTTGATTAACAAATCATATCAAATTAAGAAATATATGCAAAGACACTGAAATTTGAAAGACAACTTGATAGTTGATTCCACAACTGATCAACTATGAAGTTGCTGCATAATACTAACACTCAAGGATTCAATGACAAAGGGACATAAACACACAAAAAAGTATAAGTGTGGTTAATCACCGTAACCAGAAACAATCCCAATAGCAAAGCAGCAGCTAGCAGCACTAAATGTGAAATATAAACGAAATAAAATAAAATAAAACATCGGTTCTAGTTTCTTCATGTTTTTTCTAGTTACACCCAAATGTTATGTGAACTTAATTTACCACATCCCTGAATGTGAAATTAGCTCACATAGCTTAGGTGAATTCAGTTCACATAATTCAGTTCACACGATCTATTTGGATGCAACTTGAAAAAGCATGGGTGAAATTAGTAAAAGTGAAAATAAAATAACACATATAAATTACAATATAGGGAAAGTATGAGAAATAATACCGCAACAGCCTTCAATGCTCCAGCCTCAATTTGTTTAAAGTGATCATCATTCAATCCCAAGTCACCATAAAAAGCATCATAATAGAATCCCTAAACAACATCAAAAGTTTCTCATTAAAAAATCCTCTCAACAAAACATCAACAAAAAATGAAAACTGCATGAAATAAAACAACAAACAAGGTTCACACCTCTCCTCTTGTAGTACAAGGCCCAATGCAAAGCTTGCATCCATACTCCGTCTCAAGTGACTACACAAATAAACAAAAAAATTTAAAATCATCATCAACATCAATATATTATAATCAAAATTGAAATGAAATGGAAGCAATAGAAATTAGGAAACTATATAAATGTGAAAATTGAAGTGACCTGGCCAAGAATGTGAGCACTAGAATGCCAAAAAGTGTCACGTCCTTCATCGTCATCAAACCTAAAGATCTGAAGTAGAGAATCTTCTTCAAGGGGACGAGTCATATCCCAAAGAACACCATTAACCTTAGCAATGAGAGCATTATTGGCCAAATTCTTTGAGATTTCACGAGCAACGTCCAAAGGAGTAGTTTGCCATTTCTTTCCTTCCTTAACGTTTCCATCAGGAAGCGTAACCTTAATTGGATCCGGAGATAGTGAAAGCCTACGAGTCTGCTGCTCCGCCTGAATCGATTCGAAGATACGGACGCGCTTAGGGATTGTGGCGGCTAGGTAAGATTCATCCTTTGCGTGAACAACCATGGCGGAAGCGGCGGTGGATGAATATGAATAGAAATGGCCGGCGGCGGCGGAGGAAGATGAATAGATACGCTTAGTGAAGTGTTGAAGGAGCGAAGGTTTACGGCACAAATAAATTAGAGAGCATAGCATAGCATATTGTGTTCGTGTTTTTGGGTTTTAGTTACTCAATATGTTTTATATTCCTCTCAACCCTCTATTTTATTTTTATTTTTATTTTCGTTTTCTGCTTCTTGTCTAAATTATTTTTTTTTTCTTGTAATAATTTCTATTTATTTATATTTGAATATAATAATAATTCATCCTTTGTAATAATAATACTGGTTGTCTATCAATTTTTTTAGGGTTTGATTTCTTGTAACTATTTCAAACCTAGTGTATAGTTTTTATTTGTTATAATTTTATCTTATAATATCGGAAGACATAGACATTTATAAATATACTCACTTAATCTTAATTTAAAAATATATTTATTTTGCATACTAATGTAGTATTTTAATGTATTTCAATTAATTATCACCAAATAATAATACATGTTTTTTTAGTGTAATGGACATATACTATAATTATAAATTATTTTAAAGCACATAAAATTAGAAATTAGTTTTACAGTGATATTTTAATGAAGTGTCACGTCCTTTTTGGTTTTTTAATATCATATTTTGATTGTGATTTTGAAAGCTAGTCATATATTTTACCTATATCAAACTATGAGTAAATAAACCGGCTTTACTTTTGAAAAACTCTACTAAATAATTTGAAAAATGTGAAAATAAAATATTCGTACAATTTAAAATAATAATAACTTTATATAAAGCTTTCTCATTCTATCCATGTATACTTTGAATCCAACTTGAAGTTTATTTTGATTAAAATAACTAAATAAATTCAAAAGTCCAATGAATAGCATATGCACGGATTTGGGGTTTGAGAATCAAGTTTGACTTTGAATAAACATGTCAACCCAATACTAAAAATCAGCTCACTGAGATTTTTGTGCATCATAAAAAAAAATACGAATGTACTTTATTTGCTTGAGCTAATAAAATTTCAAAAAATAAAGAGAAAGATCACTGAATAGTGCTCATGGAGGTCCTTTGTGTGTGAAGATGCAGCAAATCCATTAAGTTACATTTGTCGAATATTTGAGTTAGCGTTCCTAAATTTTTTCTTGCCTTTCTTTGTAATACTCATATCATCATCATTAAGCAATCACATTATTTCTTTTCAAATGTGTACTAGTACCTTTCTTAGTCATCAAAGGCGCAAAATATGAGGATTTAAAAACACACACACTCTTTCACATTAATAATTGAGACATCAGTTTTAATCTCCTGGAGATTGTGAAACCGATTGCAGAATTAATAATGTCATTATGAGAATATTCGTTTTAGTCTAATATCGTTTTAATTTCATGAGAGATTTCCTTAATAAGAAGAACCTCGACGAAGATTACACCAATAAATATTAAAGTGTATGTATTTCTCTAAATTTTAGACTCTTATGTATATTTGATGTAAATATTTTAGAAATTTAACATGAATTGCACACTAATATCAAACATATCGCTCGAGTATATATTATATGATAAAATTCATTTGATTATTGTCGTGCATTAGAGAAAGACAAAAAAAATGATTTAGAAAAAAATTTCACAAAATTTTGATACATATAATTATGAATTTCGAATTCTGTTTTTTTCTTCAAATTATCTTTATTTATAAAAAAATAAAATAAAATAAAAAATATGTTTTACTTGCTAAAGAAAAACAACTTTTCACTTAGGACATGTTAATTTCTGCTTCATGTTGAATGTTGTTGTGATGGGACGATCTGCTCCCTATGGGATGATTTTGACTAAAATCTTTAAAATTGTCAAAATCCGACTTGAGGATGAACCCTCTATTCACTTCAACAACACATTCTCTATGAAGAATATCAAACAGATGAGGATTCAACATGAGGTCTCCACTACTCTCAAAACTTCTTCAAATGACCTCCATCTAAGAAAAGGAAAGCTCGATGTTCCTCCTCTCCTTCTCAAAACTCTGAATCAAAACCTACTCAACCTCCACCTGAGGATGCTTCGTCTCCAACCATTCAGGAACCCATTACATCTCCACTCATAAATCTCCTAATGATACTCCATCTCCATTATGTAACCATCCTTCTCCTGACTCCCCTGTCTAAACACTACCTCAGCCTTCACCAATCCACAATCTGACTCTTCTTCATGAGGTCGATCCTCTTCTTGAGGATACCTTCACACCAACTCCTCTTCAACATGTGGAAGATGGTGAGGAGTTATATTTTGATCTCAATTTGTCTTATCCTCCCTTTCTCACGAATGTGCTTATGGCTTCTCCTCCAATTGTGCCAATGGAATAAGATGTGCTACCACCACCAGATCTTGCGCAACCAATTTCCATTCCTCTTGCTGCAAATCGTGAAGAACCTGCCCAACCTCTCCCTGAGGTCCAAGTTTGTTCAATTCCCTTGATTCTTTTTTTACTACCACGACTCGTAACTATTCCAAAGACAAAGTTGGGAGCTCTCAAAATAAGAGTTCTAATGTAAATGATCAACCTAAGGACCAAATTCCCAACAAACAGACTGAGGACAACAAGAATCAGAAGCAAATGAAACTTCTCAAATCAATTAGGAAGGATTAGAAAGAAAGAAAAAAATCCTTCACAGCTTCACTCACTTCCAGAACTCTTTGGTTCAATTTGGTCTCATTCTTGAATGGGTTACCAAACACTTGGCCCCTACTATTGCTCCTGGAGATCATCCTTCTGAGCTACCAGTCCAACCTTCCTTTGTTGTTCCATCTCTTTCATCCTCGTCTGATGAGCCATCCTCCTCCGAATAACATTGTGGTTCTTTCTTTTTTATGCTGCCAAATTCAGGGGGAGAAAGATGATGCTTATCCAATAGTTATATTTGTGTTAGAATAGGTGTTAAGTTGTTTGTTAAGTTGAATTGTTTTGTTGCCTATGTATCATGTTTGATGTTTATGCTGTGTTGAACAAACTTTTGGAATATTGTCTTATTAATATGAAGTTTTATGTATGGTTCAATTTTATTATCTCAAAATTTTGGCATATATTCAGGGGGGGGGGGGGTAATGTTTTTTAATTTTAAAAATTATTACACATATGATTGAGGGGGAGCATAACCATTTTATCTCCTGGACTTATCTTATTTAAAATCATAATCTAAAGAATTTTGTCATCATCAAAAAAGAGGAGATTGTTGAGACAAAATCTCTCAAATGATTTTAATGATAACAAAATTACTTAAGAGATTATGATTGTGGTTAATAAATAATATGTGCTTTTGAGTGAATTCATATAAAAAAACAGATTATTAATCATTAAGACAAAAAGGAGAAAAAATTGATTTAAATCTGGAAGATTAAAATTCTTGAGGATGGCATCGCGTAGAAATTAAAGCTTTAAATTTGCACAACATGTGTCCTCACCAAAACTAATGCTTTTATTCATTAAAGAAATGCACAATAGTATCAAAAAATGAATGAATAAATAAAGTATTTGAAATAAAGAAGTTAGAAGGCTAAAGGAATAGGTACGAGAATAGCCAGATCTACACAAGAGGATGATATTGCTAGGCTAGAGGACAGTTCAGTAAAGTTGAAAGCAACCCATCGAACATGTGCAAAGGCTAAAATCAAGCTATTTATTGTCCTTACATGAAGAATTCAAGTTACAGAAAGGCAACAATAAACAAGCCAAAAATAGAAGCCTTCACATGTTATGATAAAAGCATATCTGAACCTCGAATAAGAGGATGGCAGTCTTATGTAAGATGGTGGCTCTCTCTTGTCAACATCACTCTCAAAAGTTG
The DNA here is from genome assembly GCA_037974875.1 of Cicer bijugum. Lineage (NCBI taxonomy): Eukaryota > Viridiplantae > Streptophyta > Magnoliopsida > Fabales > Fabaceae > Cicer > Cicer bijugum. The sequence continues at coordinate 6,575,545 of JBBPBT010001302.1, read as the reverse complement.
AAATCAACCTAGTCCTTAAAGTTTTTGAAAAGGTTGTAGCTCACATAGTCAAAGAAACAATCTTACATGCTTTGAAGAATGAGAAAAGAAAATGACATCTCAAGATCAAGTTCCAAGGAAGTTGATCTTCTTGCTCGAAGATGGCCTCTGCCAGTCCAAGAACAGCTGGATGACAGTTCTGTAAATATGATGAAAGACCTTGAATTTTTTTGTAATGAATTCCAACGGTCATTAAGAGCTTGACACATGAAAGGAACATCATACGACTTCTATAAAAGGCAACAAGCTCTTCATCATCAGACACACAACAATATTGCATAAAAAGATCAAGTATCTTAAAGCTATCAAGAGCAATACCCATCCTCTCTTCATACTTTCTTTAATCCTAAATTAGATCTTTGTAAATTATTTGAGAAAGTATTTAGAATCAATCACTCTCATATCACTATGTAATTTCAATGTGAGATACACTTGGAAATATTTGAAATTTGATTGTAAGCTTGGTGAAGCTAAAGAATACATGATTTGTAATCATCCTCAGTGATAGGTTGATATGTTTGAACATTAGTAAAATCTCACAAGAGTATGAGGACTGGACATAACCTTCATTGGGTGAGCCAGTATAAAAATTGTGTGTGTCATTCTCATATTTTTCTCTCACCCTTTTGCTCAGCTCAGATCTAAAGGTTTGAAAAAACCCATCCTCGGGGTTGCCATCCTCTGTGAAAGGATAATTTTAAAAACACTTGAAAATTATTTTTAACAGTAAAATCTCTATTAACCCCCTTCTAATGATATTTATCTACATCATGTTTTTTAACGAATGTCGTAGGGTGCAGATACATTCCATGGGCATAATCGACTCCCGAACTCTAAACTTAATTTCGAAGATTGTATTTTTTATTTATTTATTTTATTTATTTATTATTTTTTTTTACATTAAGGGTTTCCCAACATTTCCCTAATTTAAATAAACTTTGGTGGCAACTCAATTGAATTCGAGAAACACTCGAAATTTTAGGCCGCAACAGTTCTATCATCAACAAATCTGAGCTTATTCTTCCTTGACTTGTTAATGTCCATCAACCATTCTTTCTGACTAATGATATGATTGGAGCAACTAGTATCAAGAAACCATAATTGAGATTGATAAGGTTATTTATTGTTGTAGCCATCTTCTTGTGCATCACATGTCTCATCTTCACTTTTCTTCTGTTGTTTGCTCTTTTCAGACCACCATTCATCAACCAAGTGATCAAACTTCTCACAATTATAGCATTTGATATTTTTCTTGTCAAAGTTATTTGATTTGTATTTAGGTTTAACATTTCCACATCCCCCTTTTGATGAGGATTTGGTTTTGTCATGACATTTCTTGAACTTATCTTTATTGTTCTTCTTCCACTTCCTTTTTTGATCACTTTTCTTGTTAATTTGAGCTGGCAATGTTTGATCTCCAGACTTCCCTCCACTTCTTTCACTCATTCTCAATTCTCGTGCTTCTAATGTTCCTTGCAATTCTTTAAGACTCAGAGAAGAAATATCATTATATTCTTCAATGGCACACACAATGAAATCAAACATGGGATGCAAGGGTCTTAGGATCTTGTCACGCATCTTCTGTTCTGACAACTTCTCACCACATCCAGCCATTTGATTGGTAATGCTCCTCAATCATGAAATCAATTATGAAACTTTATCTTATTCCCCCATTTGCAGTAGTTCAAATTGCTTATGAAGAGTTTGTAATTTCACTTTATTGAGTTTTGCACCACCTGAATAACATTTGTGAAGAATATGACAGGCTTCTTTTGTGGTTTTTGCTTATAGATCTTGTCAAAATTGGTTGTGTCCAGACATTGATGAAGAATAAATATGGTCATGCAATCTTTCTTTTTGTTTTCTTTATATGTAGTTTTTTGCAATTCTATTGAATTCACTCTCAGTTCACCAAATCATTTCTCTATGACCTCCGAGACTTCTTGAAATCCAAATAAAGCTCGAATCTGAATTCTCCATCTATCTCAATCTTTTCCATCAGTGTGGCATATGTGCTGGAAAATTGCCACTATTTCCATTTAAATTTATCTTCACTTCACTCGTTGTTTATTCCTCACACTTTGCTCGTGTTTTTTTTAGGATCGAACCATACTCCAGATACCAATTTGTTAGCTTATTAACGTTACTTGCACTCAAAGAAAATAGTAAAAACTAAACAATATAATGATGAAAATGCTCTATTATTTCATTACTTGCCAAACTTATTTATACACAAATAATTTTTAATCAATTAACACATATCCTAACTGAATTCTAACCAACTAATTGATTACTTAGTTAGTTAGATAGTTATAACACCCAATTGTTGCATTACTTAAATTATAAATCACCTAATAATGATACACGGTGAAGAACGATTCACCAGAAAAGAGAATTGTCACTAAAAACGAATAACTAAAAATGATTGTAAAAACAAATAAGATATTGTTAACCAAAACGCTGGAAAAATATGGAAACTTGTGATAAACATTTTTGGTGGGGGTCGAGAGTGGCAGCTTGCTTTTGGCAACAGTTGCAACGGAACCCTCTAATCACATGATCAAAACCTACTTTGATACTATGTATAATTTATTAATATAGTAGTACTTAGTAGTATGAGGGTATAAACAGGGGCACTTAAAAATAAAACGAGGTATAAACAAGGTTGAGCTAGGATTGGTTTGCAGTACAGGGGGCTATATAATGTTAGGGTGGTTTTTTTATTTATGTTTTGAAATTTCTAAAAATTTAATTTAATTTTAAGTTTTCAGTTCAATTAAATTTTTTATTGTTAAATATTTTTTTTAACAAGTTAAATCATTATTTTTACGTCATCGCAATATAAATTTCTCCAATATAATAAATATCAACACGTAAAAATAACAGCGTGATCACTTCAATTTTGATATGTCATACTAATTACCAATTTGATGTAAGTTATAATATTAAAAAAATATAAGTTTTTATAGTTAAAAATTCTATTATATTTTTCATTATTTTAAACAAATAGAAATAATTTAAATATTGTAAGTTTATAATTTATATATCTGTAACAATATATAAAGATGATACACTATATTGGGATGACATTTTTTTCTCGATAATTACCCTTCATTTGCTTTCTGGAATTTAAAAAGTATCTGCATCAAATTAATTTATTTTCATACCATAATAACAAAAAGTATTTTTTGTGTCTATATTTTCTTAATTAGTTATTAGTTATTTTATGTGTATTTTTGTGTAATAGTTACAACTTACAACATACTACAAATCCTATTAGGTTATTGTTATGTGTATTAACATTTAGAAAATACATAAATAATTTAAAAATTGTAATTAAAATTATATAAGTAAACATAGTAAAATATATGCATGACCTATTGTAATAAAAAAAAACTCAAACAAACAAGCACGTACTAGAGGTTTAAATAACTTCTATAAGGAAACCTTCATTTATTTATTTCTATAATAACAAATACAATTAAATACAGAGTTAAGTTTGAATAAGAGACGCATATAAAAGCATGTTCCAAGTATCAGGAACACCAGGAAGACACCAATGGCTGCAATCATTAGTATGTCCACCATGTCCTGTATAGATAGATGGATGAGCATCTTTTCTCATTTGTGACAAGTTTGTAATATTGAGTAAATGCACAGGTTTTGACATGTCTCTTAACACACCCTCCAATTTCAATTCAGCTGGATGTGGATCTTCTTGATACTTTGATCCAAAAATTGGTAATTTTTGTCCCTTGCAGTTTATAGATTCAGGCTTCCCCCATTTTGATCCACTAGAATAATTATTTAGAGAAATTGAATTTCAAATCAATAAACTTGTACATTAATTTATTGTTCTATTAATTTTTATATGATTTCATATTTTCATTTTCTTCTTCTTCTTTTTTTATTTTTTTTTATTTTATAGAAATTTAAAAGTATTGCAAACACATCACACACTCTTCTATAAATATTTTCTTATATGGTAAATATGGGGTCAAATATTGCGCTTGAGTCCATTACATTTGCTGTCAATTCTAAAAATTGTAACTCAATGTATAGTATTATGAGGGGGTGTGGTTAGAAGATACACCCTCTTTTCTTGTTTCTTCCTTTGTAAATGATTTAAACCCATTTGAGTCTTTAATGTCATTTTTTGATTTTTTTTTTATTTAAGATAAGATTTCAAAGTGAGTAAGACCTAATTACTTGAAAAAAAAAGTTTGCTATTATTTCATTTTTTTTTTTAAGAATTAGCTACTATATAGAGTTAGGTTCACTCACTTCAAAAGTTCTTTTTGAAATGATTCTAAAGAATTTATGTTATTTTTATTTTCATCTCATTAGAGTCTATTTAGATGGTAAGTAGAATATATATATATATATATATATATATATATATATATATATATATATATATATATATACTTACTTACTTTTTATGGTCAGGTGAGATTCCTTGGAAAAATACTTTTGTTTTGTTAGGATCAACATTCACATCGATCCATTTGGCCCATGTTTTTAAGGCTTTCTCGTACATAACCAAACGGTCCATGTCTTTGTAGATATGTTTTCCTTCTTTAACGAAATCCCATCTATAAATAAAATATAAGAGAAGACATAATTAACATCAAGCATGATATATTGTTTAGATTACATGGTATGGTAGGAGTTGAATTTAACTTACGGTTGTTTGTTTCCTGTGTGAAGCCACCAATGCCAAGAATCGAATATCAATATGTCGTTTTCTTTCCAAAATTTTCCTATTTCAATTGAATCTAATTTCAGGACTCGACCAATACGTTTACTTACAATGTCCACCAAAAATGCATTACGAGAAAATATCAACTTGACATCGTAGCTCTGCAAGTTATACACGAATCAGTGGTCATGGGAAAAAGAGACATTTGTTATAGATTAAAAAAAAATAGTTTTAGATTTTTAGAATTGATTTTTATGATAAAAATAATAAAAGTTATTTTGAACTTGTTTGTTATTAATTGGAAAAAAGTAATTTTGATATTAAGTAAATTAGATATAATTTATTAGATATTTTAACATGATAAAAATATCATTTTAAAAAATACATACTAAACATAATTTTCAAGACAAAGTAACTTTTCATTTAAAACTATTTTTAATTTTTTTTTCAAAATTTTATTTTCTAAAAAGAATTAAAACAAAAAAATAAAATACTTAAAATAATTTTTTATGATAAGAGTTCAAACCAACCTCTCATTTGAATTGTCTTTTAAAAATTGAAAATTTTATAAAAAAATGACAATTTCAAAAATCATTTTAAAAAAAGATGTAACAAATGGGTGTTAGATAATTTGGGAGAAACCAATCTCATAAAGCATCTTCATGTCCGATCCAAAATATAAGGAGATATAAGACAAATTTAAATATAAAATTTATATTTTAATACAGTTACAAATTTTTTTATGAAAAATTATTTTTTAGACACTATAAAATAAAATATCATTTATTAAATTAATATAATCGACTTTGTATGATATTTATTTTTTAGTTGATAATTAGGTCTATTAATTTAACATTTGTTGAAAAAAATTATTATTTTTTATTGAAAATATTATGATATGATGTCTTTTTATAAAGTACAAAATTCATTTCAATGTCTTTTTATTAAGTAAAAATTTATTTATTTTTAGATGTCCAAAGCAGTTGATAGATACTTGACACACTTTAGGTTAGGACATCCATCCAAATTTGCTACCCAAATCATGTGTAAACATTTTTCATATATCAATGTTAATAAAAATTTAATTTGTGGTTCATGTCATTTAACAAAGCAATCTAAAGTGCCTTTTCCTATCAACATATAGTGTTTCTTTACATGCTTTTGATCTTGTTCACATGGATATTTAGGGTCCTACTAATACTTGTTATTTGGATGGTTTTAAATATTTTTTCACTATTATTGACAACTATTCTAGACATACTTGGGTTTAGTTAATGACATCTAAATCTAAAACTAGAACTTATATTAAAAGTTGGGTCATAATTTAACATGCAATCCTTTTATGATTTTTTAGGAATTATCCATCAAACATCTTGCATTGAAATTCCCGAGTAAAATTCTACCATTGAAAGGAAATATAGACATTTGTTCAATGTTACTAGATCTCTTTTGTTTCACTCTAATCTACCAACATGTTTTTGGTCACATGCTTTACAACATGATGTTTATTTGATTAATAGGTTTTGCACCCCTATTCTTCAAAATTTGACACCCTTTGAGGTATTGTTTAAAGATTTTCCTACTTTTAATAATTACGTGTATTCGGATGTTTATCTTTTGCCTCTACTTTAGTTCAACCAATGACCAAATTTGATCCTAGAGCAAGAAAAAATATTTTTCTTGACTACAAATATGGCACTAAAGGTTGTTTATTGTTTGATTTCCATTTCTAAAAACACATTTGTTTTTAGGAATGCCATTTTCTATGAAAATATTTTTCCTTATATTAAAGATAATTCTACTTCTCCTACTATGGCTTCTAATGATAACACTGATTTTATTTTTTATGATGTCATTAATATACCCCTTCATACTAATGTGTCAACTAATATTCCCAACCCTCAATCATCCTCTTCTAATAATTTTGATTTTAATGATGATAGTTTTCATTCTACTTCTTCTAATTAATACTAACATTGAATATGTTCGAAGATCCACAAGACCAAGATAACCTTCTCCTTACCTACACGACTGTCAGTGTAATAATATTCTTACTAATAAAATTGTTTCTAATATTTTTGAGTACCCTATTTCTAATGTTTTATCATATGCACAATTGTCATCTTTACACGTTCATTTTGTTTCAACTATCACTATTAACCTCTGAGCCTAGCACATACAAGCAAGTTGTTATGCAATCAATTTGGGTTAAGGCAATGGATGGCGAGTTGACTGCATTGAAACATAATTCTACATAGATCCTTACTGATCTACCACCAAGTAAGCGGTCCATTGGATGCAAAGAGTCCACAAAATAAAATACAACTCCAATGGTTCTATAGAAAGATATAAAATAAGGTTAGTAGCTAAAGGTTTTACTCAAGTTGGAGGTATAGATTATAAAAAAAATATTGATGCTCTACTTACAAAACAAAATGAATACTAAAATTGCACGAATTAAAATCTACCATGATTTAAATTATAGTTTTGAAAGAAAAAAATGAATTACCATTAAAAATTAGCGATGAAAAAATAAAATATCTCTAATTATGTCATTAAATTTTAGAAACATCTTATTAGAGATAAATTACACTGAAAATGATTCCCAATATATATGCTAAATAATATATAAAAGAGAAGTGAAAGAAAAAATTAAATAAGTTAGAGAGTGATAAATATCTAACCGGGAAGGTGAAGGTGGAGAGACCTTCATTTGTGATTGAGATGTATTTGGTATGTGGCACAGATGTGCGAATCATGCAAGTAAGTGATTGCCATTGATTCAAACTAAAAGAGTCTCCCACAAACAACAAACTCTTCCCTTTTAGTCTTGTTAACAAATCTTCACCATTGAACCTATAAATATGTCATCTTCATTTTAATTTTTCAATAATTTCTACGCTACACGAGTCAACTCAATATGTATAGTGTATATTAAATATTCTTATGATAAAATGTAAAAATTAGTATAGTATTAGTAAACAACGAAATAATATTCTTATTTATGAAATGATATTTTCTCAAATATAAAATTCAACAATTATTTGATTAATAAAAATAATCGTTAGTTTATTGATTTATAAAACAAGGTATCAAAACTCTTTAATTGGTGAATTTACTTAGAAACTTTATTTATTTAATAAATCTTATTTGAAAGTTATTTTTAAAGTTTATACTAAAATAAGTTAAAAATGGTTATAGAATAATGCAATTTTTGTGTGTGCAAGTATATTCAATTACAATTACTAGTGTTTATGATATAAAATAAGTTCAAATATTGAACTATCTAATCTGATGCAAATAAACTCTTCTTTAATACCTTTAATTTGTGCAAAAAGGGAACGTGTGTCTAATAGAGATCAAAGGAGGTTCACGTAAAAAAATATATAGTTTTATTGCATAAAAAGTGCACGAGTAACAATACATTAATTTTCTTGTCAATAACTTACAATACATTTATTTTAAAATTTTGATGCATAAATTAAGGTTATATATACCGTATACAAACATCTAAACTCGAAATACACTTCTGTATTTGTTTGTGCATTTTTTCTAAATGTTTTACTATCTGTTAAAGTTTTTGATAAAATTTAATTTATTCAAGTAACGTTTCATAAAGGGCATTAATTTGATTGAAAGAAAAATCACACCAAGAAAGTTGTCCCTTTTATTTATTGTTATAGATATATACACACTAAGTAACAATGATAGATATATTTTTTTCGTTTTGTTTTTTTATGTGTATTTTTAGTAAAGATAATCGCCATGTGAGGCATCATCGAACACTGTGGCGGACTATCCATAATATAACTATCTCGTTTTGAGTGATTAGATCAGTTTATATATACACGTCACACAACATTTAATAATTTTTTAATATCGATATTAATGTATAATAAATATTTAATTCCTTCAACTCAACGCTAAAAAAATTTATTAAATTGGCCTCGTCAATAACTTTATATATCACAACACTTTATTAATAATAATTTATTTTAATATAATTTCGAATTAGATATGAAAAAAATGAATTTATTTTAATATAATTTCGAATTAGATATGAAAAAAATGAGAGAGAATGCTTCCATAACTTCTCTTCTCTATAAATACCATAAAATTTTACTCAGACAATGAAAATACATGTTTATAACTTAATATAAAATAGGCAAAACATTCTCAGTATAGATGTTGAGTCAACCTAAAATAGAAACATTATAAAATATAAAAAGTTTGATAAGGATATAATGATGATAAGATAAATATTATCATATGATAATCAACGTAATAACATTTTATTTTGTGATATATTTGATACACATATCATTTTATCATTAAACGATATAATATAATATATGTTATATTTAATTATTTTTATATTTATATATAGAACGACTAACGAATATAGAATGATTGTCTTGATAGATTTTAAAATAGGAAATAATATTACCAATAAATAATATTAATAAAAAATAAAAAAATATATAAGTCGGTCTGTCAGATTTAATAAGTTTTTCTTATAAGTATAAGTCCGACCTATTTAAATAAATATACTTTAAAAATAGTCTGTAAAAAGGTTAGGCTGAACCAGACCATAAATAGGTCAGATTATAGACCATGATGGACGACCTGACCTATTCTCATCCTAATGATGAACGATCATATTTTTTTCTAAAAAATGTCACAACCTTAATTTCCCCTAGAAATAGAATGTAATTGATTTTCACTATTTTTTAGCAACTAATATACTTCATTTGTCTTACAATGAGTGTCATTTAAGATTTTTGCACATATAGTGAGAAATGAAATAATTAGAAGAAATAGATAAGTCATTTTATCAAACTACTCATCTAATTAATTATTGGTGAATTTTTTACTATTATCAATGTAAAGTATAATAATATTTTGAAATTTGTGTATAGTAATCATTGAAGGCAAATACAGAAAAAATATCATTAAAATTACATTGAAAATTGAGAATGATATTCATTTTAAAATATTATTTAATTACAAACATCAATGTAACCAAATTTATAAGGTTTTTAAAATTGCATAAAATGCTTACAAGCTCCAAAATAACTAAAGTCCAAAGTAACCAAATAATTTTTAAGAATTAAACCACTTGAGTAAGATGAGTAAAATCAGTTAGGTCTGATTTTACCTAATTCTCAAAGTTTTTGAATGATTTGCAATTTTATGAAACCAGAATTGTCCATTCACATTAATTTATCTTACTCAAACCGTTTTTGGATCAATCCAAGTTGATTTTTCTAAATTGGTTGGATTGAACCAACCATATATAACCCCCACTAAAATAATTGTTTTAGTGTTCTTATTTTTAAATCAATCAAGTGTGGATATCTCGAGTCAAAATGTTCTTTATTTATTTTTCTCTCTATTTTTATAATTTTAAAATATTTTGAAGTGTTAAAAATATTTAGGCCACCAAATATCATAAAACTAAGACTTCAAATCGTAATTTACCATGTGAGAGTGGATACATAAAGTAAGGGAAATAGCTCATGCACATGACATACTTGTATTGTATTTGAAGACATGCACGATTCCCGGCCAATTCAACACCCAACGTTTTTAAATTTATGGGATTGTATGAATTTTCTATAAGTGGACTTACAAAACAAGTACAATGCTGTATAAGTTTACTTTTCTTCTAAGATATGATTTTTTATTGAGAGGAAAAGTAAACGTGGAATCTACATTAATTGTCACGTTGAACTTTTTTTAATAAAATTTCTGTATTAAAAATAATTTTATTTGAAGTACGGTGAATACTAAATATAAAATATTTTTATTAAAAATTTGAAATTAAATTTAATATTTTATAGTTTTATGAGACTTTAGTTTCTTTCATTGAATTCAACACATTATATTTAATATTTTTTAGTATGATAAGATAATTTCTAGCTAGTCAAATGGTTTTATAACATTATTTTTTACAATTGTAATTGTCTCTGTAAAATCAAATATATTTTTAAGTTTTTGAATGATTTGATTTATACCCTTATAACCTACCATTTAAAACTTTTTACATGTACATTTAAAAAAAATATACTATAATGTTACTTTTTTTTACTTAACTTTTAAAACATCTCTACAAATATACCTATTTGGTATAATTCAAATGGTTGTAGGTACAAAACGATTACGTCTTCGGTAGTGCGTAAAAATCAATCTCCTTACTTAATTTTATTAGATTAATCTTTTAAAGTTTTTTCTTCTTCACTTTTTTACTTTTTCTGTTACAAATAGATTCTTTTAAGTTATATTATATCATCCTTTTCAACACAATTTATTACCAAAATACATAAGTAATTGTTATAGACATTTTCAATGTGTGTTCCCCTTTTTGTCTACATAATGGCTACTATGGTGAAAGTTAACAAAAAAACAAAAATTATACTTTATACATATTATCGTTACAATCCAACAACCAATTTCACTAAAACGTGTAAAATAAATGACTAACCTTACAAGACTTAAATGACCTATTTATTAGTATATTTTGCTTCTAGATTCATGGGTAACAAAAAATCTCATGCTTCTTTAATAAAGTTTGCCCTTGCTATGAGAGGGCTACCCTAGATTTTCTTAGTGTGATTGGTTGAAAATTTAGGATATTTGGTCCCCTATTGGTACTTAGCATAACTTCAACTATTTGAACAATGGTGGTCAATTATAATCTACTTTTGTAAGAAATAAAAGTAGAAAATACATTGTTTGATAAAAAAAAGTGATATTCAAGAAATGGAATTTTCACCAATATTTTAATTTAATGATTAATCGATACTGATAATTAAATATATGTTCAACCGAAATTGTAAAAACATTTATCCCAATTTTTCATAAGACAAATACTAGATGCACTTCCTTAAATACTTTTATATGATTATTAACTTAATCAACCGTAATTTTATTAAATTTATAATTTGTTCAAAATTTGTTATAACAAAAAAAAAAGTGTTTTTATGATGGAAATCATAATATCAAAGATTGCGATGGACATTAAAAAACTTGGAAGTAAGAAGTGAAAAAGTTGGGAAGCTAATAAAAAAGTGATGTGTACCTTGGTAAGTTGCAGCCATAGGGTTGCCATCTATAGTTGAGATAGAAGTTATCAGGACGATGAAGACACTCAAATTCATTCTCTAAAAATGGACATTGTGAGCTTTCATAGAAAGGGTATGAATCATCAAACACCCACCTACCATCAAACAAATCACACCCTCTATTTGCTATATTTCCTCTTACCGTTTTGTGATGTGTTTCAAATAAAAAACAAAAAATCAATACACCAAATATGGCAAAACAACCCATTCGAGTCAAAACTCTCAAAACCCAAAATAAAGATTCAAAGGTGGCTTAAGCCGTCAATTGAGCAACAATATTATATATATAATAATAAGGTGAATGAAGAATGCGGGAGTTTTTTTATTTTTTTTATTTTTCTTTTTCTATTAAATGTATAGGATTTGGTCCTTAAATTTTAGTTTTATTGACAATATTGTTAAATTTGACATCTTACTTTGTGATCGAATTTGTAGTTATATGAGTTAATTATAATGATATTTATCATTTATTTTAAAATAAGAAAAAAAAAAGTCTTAGATTTTAGTTTTAAAATTAAATAGTAATGTATTACCTTTGACCAGATTGCAACTAAAAATATTATAAGTAGACGCATCAAGTAGAATATTACGGATCGTTAGTAGAAAAACGGTCGACGAACTAAGTGGATATTAACCGAATAAAAAATAGTTGAATATAAAAAAGACAAAGTTTATTCAAGTCAAACATTATTTGATTTATGTAAATTAAAAATAATCAAATTATTGGTGCAAGTTGAGAATTTGGTCAAGCAACAATTTTCATGAAAACACTTAGTGAGTGGAAAGTGACAACTATTTTTGAGAATTCACAATCAAGGAAGGAAGAACAACCCATGTGGGTAATAATTTAAGCTGAATGAATACTGAAAATCACTCCAATTGAAGACAACTTACGATCTCAAAAACGTTTAAGTAGTTGAGTAGAAACACTTAAGACATAATATTTGATTGGTGAGGAGATTAAGATGATGGGATTTGAATCTCAGTCCTCAGTTTATAAATATAATTGTAATCATCATTATAATGAATGAATCAAGCAACCAAACAATTGTATTTTATTTGCAAATTTATCTATACTTTTATCGCACTTATGTTTTTAGTTAGCTTTTAGATGGGGTAGATATTTTTCATTGCGTGATTGAATGTTCTTTAGAGTATACACAATTAAGACATATATTTCATTCCTTGGTGTAATCATTTGAAGCAAGAAAATCACCTGTTGACAACTTTGTAGCTTATTTCTAATTTTCAAAAACAAAATTGGCACATCTACTGGGATCTATAGGTAAATAGAATTGAGAAGTTCAGTTAACTAGAAGACATGTACATTTAGTGTATACATATATGTTAGCAAAAATGTATCAATAGCCCAAATTATCTGTTGTTATCAAAGAAAATAAGTCATTCAAGGCTTGATCCACTCCAAATTATGGGAGTGCATGTCAACAATGCTCATTCCACAAAATCGAGTTCTTCATCCGCAACGAGTCCATTTGAACAATCAGTCATAATGACTACGTCGTTTATTAGAAAACAAATCATTATGAAAATACATGACACCATATATAAGGTATCATAACATTGTCAAATTTATAGTCTTCTATGACGAGGTCCAACGGGCTTGTGAAATAGAATCCATGAGAAATGCAAATAATTTTTCGTTTTTTTAATAAATAATTTTTCTTTTCTTACCTAATAGAAGTTAATTTAGAAAGAAAGTAAACAATTAACAATTCTTATTTTATGTTAGATTACACACATTAATTAGATACAATATGTTGACTAAGATTTTGTTTTTTATTACTATTTTGATGATATTAAATTCAATTGTTGCACTAAGCCATTAAATTGTTGTATTTATATATGAAATATACCAAAGGTGATTATCAATTGTAGGTTTGTGAATTCAATTATGTTTTTCACATGAATAATTATATCTTGTTTTTATGGTGTTAGTGTTGCCGTTTGAATCGAATGATATATTTGTATTTGTAATAATATTGAGAGATTCACAATTTGATCATCTTCTTATCATCTAACATAAAATATTTTGACTATTATTTTATTTATTGTGTAGATGAGCCTAAATCAAATAATTAACTTCATGTAAAAACTCATTAGTTAGATGATTGTTAAATTTATTCAAAATAGATTTTTAATTATATTCATATGATAATGATGTACATTATTATTATTATTATTATTATTATTATTATTATTATTATTATTATTATTATTATT
>JBBPBT010001302.1:6529536-6556504 GCA_037974875.1 Cicer bijugum | reverse complement strand
AAAAAGAGTATACGCCTCCTTCTTCCGAATTAAAATGTGAAATAAAATTAACATTTATTTTATAAAATGTAATATAAATATATAAAATTAACAGCTTCTCTAATATTTATGATAGTTACTCTAAATACTCTTCATTTAATTTAATGTTTTGTATTTAATAATTTAATTTATTAATCAAAATATATTTTAGACTATAAAATTAATTTTTTTTAATCATAATTATATAAATTTATTATCTATCATATGGTAGAAGTATATATATGTATTGAGAATGATACTAACAATATATTTTTTCAACACATTCTATTTAGTTAATTAAAATTCATATGATTTTATCAAATTTATATGAAATACATATAATTTAATAGAATATATAAATTTTTACTAATTAAATAAAATGTATTTTTACTTATTCATTTAGAACTAACTACATGGTAACCCTAGCGCATAATTCCACCACGGTTTCTCCATAGCTTTTTATTTTTTATTCATTTAAGTCAACTACCTAATCCTAAACAAAGTAGGGCTTTATTATAAGAAAAAGGTAGGTCGTTCATAATACACATTTTTTTTTTCATCTAAAAAATTCCTCGTACAGAGCAAATTTCAGATCTAAGAGGCAACTTCATCTCCATCTTTTTTCCAACCATGCACACAAATGAAAATCCAATTATGTCTCTTCATTCAGATCAAAATTTTGGAATGCAAATAGTCAAAAATTGCTTACTTGTACAAAGTATACCAATTTTTTTTTTTTTTAAATAACAAAGTATGGCAATTGATATGTTTAGTTTTATTAATTGCAATATAAAAATAATAAGGATTTCTAGCTAATAAAAATATATACATATGGTAAAGTTTTGATTTATTCCCAATATTATCCAAATATTTATAGCTATTGATATGAGTGTTGTTGTTTAAAAAAAAAGATGATGTTTTGATTTATTCCCAATATGTAGATATAAGAAAACGCACTAACTTAAAAAAAGGTGTTGAGACGATTTTCGATTCCATGGCATGGAAACTTTCATGGACCTTTATTACATACATTTGTATAAATAGTGAAAATTATATCGACAATAGGGTCAAACTTGATTTGTTTGCAAGTTGCAAGTAATGATCTCGTCAATTTTAAGTATCAATTTATTGTTGCCGTTAACAGTTGTGATGTGCTACAAATTATCAATCATTTGTAAATAAAGGAGTATGATATCTTAATGTAAATTAGTATGTACAATTACATTGAAACCATTGTGTCCAAGTTCATTTGGTGTGTTTGAATTGGTGCTCTTACTTGAAAAAGATACAATCTAGGTAAAAAAAATTGAAATCATAAATAAGGTAAAAATTGTAGGATGACGTCAAAATATTATCATTAAGTGACAATATAAAACTATTTCTAATGATTGGCTAAAATAATCTTGTTTGGTGCATGTGGTAAAATGGCAATAATTGAATCTTGAACTCTGAAAAAATCACTGTATCAAAAATTTGTTTCAAGGCCATTGTGTTGCATGGCATGATTTAGAAATTGACTAGGTCATCAACTCAGCAAAGTCAAGAGATCACAAACTAATTGATTGAACCACTAAGTTATTTATTCAACTGTATGAC
Organism: Cicer bijugum; assembly: GCA_037974875.1. Taxonomy (NCBI): domain Eukaryota; kingdom Viridiplantae; phylum Streptophyta; class Magnoliopsida; order Fabales; family Fabaceae; genus Cicer; species Cicer bijugum. Next base: position 6,554,890 of record JBBPBT010001302.1, on the reverse strand, counting down.
TAAATCGGGTTAAATCAGTGATATAATCTAATTTCTATAATAAATATGTATATGTATTAAATTGGATTGTACTAGATAACTAATTCTAAAATTATTTGTATTTATAATATTAAACTGTTCTAATTATCTTAAAGTTATATTAAATAAATAAATTTGTAAATACTTATTATAAAAAATATGGTATAATGGCACCCTAGTGGTTTAAATATTTTTGTTCTTAATTTGAAAAACAAAAAATTTATTTCTTTGAAATCATTGAAGCAACTTTGTTTTTATAAAATAAAATAAATAAAAAAGTATCTTGGTGGTTGGAGTAGTTTCTCCTTTTCCGTGAAATTGCTTTATAATGTTTGACAATTATATAATTTAAGGGGACCAAAACTAGGGGGACTACTTTCGCGATTAAACTAAAATAAGGGGATCAAAACTACAATTAAGCATAAATATTATCATGCAAACATTTTAATCCATACTATAATATGAACAAATATTTTTGAATGATTATTTTGTACACATGTTTACAACAATATAAAAAATACTTCTACAAAAAAGAATTCAAAATTTAATTTCTAAGTCCATATTTTTGTTTTCTTTTATCTTAAATATATGACATTTAAAAAACTATAAATTTTTCTAGAAAGACATTAAATAATATTGTAAACATACTTGCCAAAAATCATTTAAAAATTAAAAAGTTAAAGGATGTTTTGTTCTAACAAGAATTAAAACAACTTATAGAATAATTTTTTAAGAGCTAAAAAAATGTAATTATTTTTACCGCGGTTAAAAACAAAATATCAAAATTTTATCGAAATTAAAAATTTATGTATCCCTATAATTTAATAGACCTTATAATATTAAAAGAAATTGCGCTAGCTTAGTGGTTGGTTGATTCATGTGTGCTTTTGTTAAATGGGTTGAGTTTGATTCCTACATTGGTCTAAATAATATTTGGTGAATGTGTATCCGTCCTCCTTGTTTGCCATTCCGTTCCAAATACGCTATTGAAAACTATGATTCGATAGTATATTTTACAATACTAGAAACTAAAATTCAGTAAAAAAACTAAAAAATTAGCAAAACTGAGGAGTTAGATGAGCCATCACCATAATATTTTAGCACGATTATGTCTACATTTGTTTCCATAGCCAAATAGGCACTACGAGTGTTGTGTATGTCTCTACAATCATGTCGAGGGCTTTGTTTTTTAGCCTTTACATCTAGGAGCATGTCGTTTCTTCATATTATTGAAATTGAAGGTGAGACAACATTGTTTATTTTCAAAAAATGCTTTATGAGGAAATTAATGAATCCAAGCACGACATTAGTGAATTTGAATCTTTAGTTTATGATATCAAATTTTTGTTATATCTTAATCCAAATTTCGTTATAAAGTTTTATTTGACCACAAGAGAATATGGTTGTTCATACATGTAACATTCCACTTTTTCGAGATATTAACTAACGAAATTCTAAACATAAAAATATAAATTTATTTTTATTTATTTATGATTATCTTAAATACTCATTTATCTTAAAATCAATTAATAATATTTTTAGTTATTTTTAAAAAAATAATGAGTCAAAGTATTTACAATCACTAAAAATAAATTTAATACGTTAAACAAAAGAAATTCCTAGAGCCAAAACTATTGATGTTTTACTACCCAAACATAAATCATAATTGGTCATAAACTTTGAAACTGTGGAAAACTCATCCAACAAGTCTAACACCAACACAAAAGTATCTCAAAGCCTCCAACTGCATACTATTGTACTTCCTCGCACTTCTCCTATTAGGTTGACCTTAACATTATTCGTTCAAGTAACAATGTATGTGACGTCCTATCAAATATAATGGTCATCTCCAAATAACAAACACATAACAAATATACATGCATATATAGTTGTTATAGCAAAATATAAATAAATCATATACTTCATTTAATAGTTAAAAATCATACCGCACCAAAGATACAAATCAACCAAAATGTACAACCTATTTGTTAGATTATATATCAATGTATGATTCCAGAATATCACCTCCCCCACAAGGGCTTCGTGGGTCCTTCCAAGCAACACCAGTAACTCAAAATTTGCACAAGGATATGTGGACTCCAACCAATTATGGACGCACCACACAACTTTGGGTTCCAATCAATTATAGACGCACCACACAACTATGAATGCATAAATGTAGATACTTTTGTTAATAACAATATAGATCACTCAACCAGAGCGTCCAAAATCATTCAACCTTGTCCTAAACTAACCTAGTATAAACACACAATAATCACCTTGAATAACCACAATATATCAAGCACAACCATTATAACAACGTATTATATAACATTTATTTTCCACAATTTGAACATGTCAAACACAATCATTATTAATATTAATTTTGAAGATAACACACAAACAAAACCAATACATAATATCACAATATGTTTATATCACATATAATTCAAGTAGAAAAACGGATGGAGTGATGCCTTTATCGATATAAGTGTCGTTATTAAAATTCTCACTCAAGTGTCTTTGCTCCAAATGTGCTACACGATGAATCACTAACTCATTTAGTTCTTGAATTTCTTCCTTTTTCTCTCCTAAACCCTTCGCAAAGCATTTTTTGAATAGAAGACTTCAGTTTTGTTTTGTTCCTTTTTATCATTAAAAGTGGGGAACATGCTATTTCAACCTAAGCCATGAAACTTGTTTTTGAAGGTTCCAATTCATACTTTTATTATTATTGTTATTATTATTATTATTAATATTACTAAAAATTAAAATAACATAACACAATAGTAACTATCACCAATAGTTTATAGAATAACTATCTCAACTCTTAATAAGGTAAAATATAAAAGTAAAATAAAATGTCTGAATTTTACATTCTACCTACCTTAAATAGTTTCGTCCTCGAAACTTACACTAACGAAGAAAAATGCAGGTCTTACAATACTCTTGCTAGGGCAACTATTTTTTTGATTAGTCACCATGTTTTTGAGTTCTTACCACATTGAATTGAGGATTTTTTTTTTTATGAATGAAATACTTTGGTAAAAAAAAAAAAAACTTCTCCTACATAAAAAAGTGTAGAATTATTAAATTTGTGGTGTAAAATTTGGATATATACACACTAGTGTGCACTTTTGAAACTATCATTTAACTCGTATTGAACTAAGCATCAATATGCAAAAAATTGTCACCAATAACTTATCTAGAGAGAATAATTTTCATTTATATTGTTCGCATTAATGGTCAATTTAAAGATCATTATTTTATTTCTTTAAATTTATACATAACAAGATACAACATTGAGATGGTTATTTTCAATATTATTAAATCTATGTACAAGTAATCAACCTAGATAGATCATGCATTCTCAATCCACACTCAATTTAAATTCGTATAAATTTGGTGGCCAACACTCTAAGTTTAACATATGATGATGGAGTTGTATATAGTTTACAAAAACACATTAGTTTTACAAATAGATGGATCAAAAGGAACTGATTTATAAAAGGTTAAAAAGTGAGGAATACAAATTGATAAAATTTTATATAAAAAAAAAAACACACTAAAATAACTAAAAACATACATGACTATTTTTAATAAAAAGATTAACTTAAATTAAATTACAATTTAGTCTTAATAAGTTAGATTTATTATTTTGTATGGAAGTTTCTGTGGTGTAGTGGTTATCACGTTAGTCTTACACACTAAAGGTCTCCAGTTCGATGCTGGGCAGCAACATTTAATTTTTTGTCATTTTATAAATAAAATGTTAATGTTTATTTAACTGAAGATATTATTTATATCGATGTCTTCAATTTTGAACTTTTTGACATCAACCGATAAAGGAAGGGTCTTTCCTGAATTCGTAATAGTAGATATGTATAAGAATATTGCATGCATTTTTTTACCACCAATTTTTTTTTTGAAATGGGGATGAATATTTAGTTTTGTGGTTCGTGATATATTTGGATATTAATTATTGTATTTTACAAATATTTGTGAAATCAATAACTCCCTTTGTCATTTGATAGTGTTATGGTTGTTTAATGTAGTTTTTTAAGTTATGTTCCTTTTTTTACTTATGAATTGTGTCATGCCATATTTTGAATTATGAGTTACTTCATTAAAAATTTTTAATAATGTTTATGTATTATTATTAGGTAATTTATTTTGGACCAAGTTGATTTTGTCTTGTATCATCACATCTTTATTAGACCGATATTATATCGGACTCAATCGCGTTAAGAGTATACTTCGGATTTAAAAACTAATATGACCTTATTTGATAATCAGATAAAAGACACATCAAATCTAACATAATCCGCTATTTGTAAACTTTTAGAACCAACAACCTTTACATTTTGTCACTATTTCACGATATTTACTTTATCAAAGTCTTAATTTCGTGAATCCAAACGCGTATATATATTCATATTTGGAACTGCATTAGCATTAAAAAAAACTATGTTGAAGTTGAAGTCATATTTTGTAGCTTTTGATTTTCACAATGAAAACACAATGAAATGTGAAAAAGTTAATTAAACGTGCATCCAAACTCAAAAGCTTATTTTGAATAAGGGTAATAAAAGAAGAGTAGAGAATTAAAAACAATGTGAAATAAGGGTAACAAAAGACAAATCAATCAAATATGAGAGTCTTGACTCATGACTCCAACAACTCATCACCATAACTCACTTTTTTCTTCAATCGTTGGCATTCAAGATTCGATCTCTTTCATCAACTAACTTATTTTGGGGTATTCCCGGGTCTGAATTCAACCTACTCAAAACAATTCGTTCAAATTTAAAGTGGTTTGATTCGGATAATAGATTTTTAAATTTCTACCAGCAAATTCAACCTGATCAAAAAATTGCAATTTTTTGTAACTTTTAATAAACAATTAAGACTTTCATATATTGATTCAACAATATTCCAATAAAATTCAAATGTTAAAATTATAAATTGTTAGTTTAATATGTGTTGAATTTTTCATGAAAAAGAATCATATATTTTTTTAGAAATTTTTAAAAAGTTGTTTCATGGATCTAATGACCCAACCCGAACTACCAATCACCATTTGGATTGGTTCGAATTTTTTTAAAAAAACGTAGATATTTTGTTCAATCCAAACCAATAAAATTTAATTGGGTCCGATAAAACATACCAAACCCAACCTGCAACCACCCATGAAAGAGTCGAGTAGATAAATCCTCAATCATGAAATTCGTTTTCCAATGACATTTATACAATTGAAAGTGGTTAACGTGCACTTTTGCCAATAATATTTGCAGAAACAAGTTAAAAACATTCAGAAATCAGTATCTAAAACATAAGATACTCTTAAAAGACGCATCACGATGGAAAATCCTCACTTTCAATTAAACAGCAATGGAAAATCCTCACTTTCAATTAAACAGCTAGTAATCGAGAAATAAAAATATAATATATTATGATATAACAACTGTCTAAGGATACCAAATTGCATTCAACAACACTATAATATAACTTTAGACAACATCGAGTGACTACCTCCAAAGAGATAGCCAGAAAGCACCTCAAGTTCTCAACATGACACAACTCTCAGTGCCTTGAGAGGCAAAATTTGATTGACCTTTTTCATACAGGAATATTTTGTACTAATGTACATAAACCACCTATAAATAAAGGGGGAAAAAAAGCAAATATGTGAAGCCAACAAATAAACTTCAAATTTGAGCTAAAAAGTGATCCCATTTGCTCGAACCATACCTTCTGCATTTCAATGAATGAAACATGAAAATAGCACCATATAGAGAGCGGACAAAAACAATGGATTTTGTGCATCACTTTAACGGCTCCCGACCATTCTTTAGCTTTATAAATCACGAGGAAAGTTACTGATTTGTCCTTCCTCCAGTGTATCCTTTCCATTAATCTTGTATGCTATCCTTATGCGCATGACAAGTGATTTCTGAAAAAAAATGGTTGCTAGCTATCAAGTCTTCTCCAGTAAACACTTGCGAAAATAATCTCGTAGGTACACACAACATTCTCAAAAAGCACAAATAGAGAAAAAAGGGGGAGAGAGGCATGGTGAGTCTAATCTTTCGCTGTCAACCCAAGATAACGGGCATAGCATGTTAGCCATTATACTAGCAATTACGGACACAAGAAATAATTAATCTATACTGCATAAATGCTCATAACTGAAAAAATATCCGAATTTAAATACAAAATCATAATTTAATATTTCAAAAATTTAATTTTTGTAATAGCTAATGGGAATTTTCCTGCTTGTCAAGTTAACTATAAATATGGAAGTTAATTCAAATGTCCTACACGATTAATCTAATAAACCATCTGCAAAGCAGTGTCACTCAGTTAACTCCCAGACTCAAAAAGTCAAATGGCTGGCTGTTTTGCTGTGGATATTACAAGTAAAATATTCAGCAGCAGTTTTGCAGCAACATGCCAGTGTTCGACATCCTATTTAGAATTCAAATCATAAAGGTGCATGGTAGAACACAAATATTTACAATGAAGCAATATTAATAAAGGATATCTACCTTTCCATGTTGGCTATTAGTAACTCTCAAACTTTGTGTGATAGACCCATTTCCAGCAGCAGGGAGAGTATTGCTGCTAGCTGGATCTAAGTGCAATTGAAGAAACTGAAAGTCAAAATAACTACATTCGTAAGTACAAGATAATGAAAGGTATCAAACAACTCAAGATTTTGAATATCCAACAGAGCAGCCAGTGAAATAACTAATTATCAAATGTTAAAGAGTAGATGTAGTTATTTAGCACTAAAAAATCAGATAACTAATTAGACTAATGCAAAGGAAATTTGTCAGTAATTGACAGATGCAAACTTTTTTATCACAAGAATCCATCTCTTAGGAGAAGCAACCGCAACAAGTTTTTTCCTCGTGTCTTGAGATTTTTACAATTATATGTAAAAAATGGAAGGAGAAGACAATAGCCAACAGAAATTATAAAGCACAGAATCTCAAGTTAATGGTATAATTTTGAAGATAAAAAAGCAGTAAATTCATATCATGCTGCATTTAACTGGAAAATAAAAATAAGGAAAATCATATCACATGATTAAATATACAGTAATGGTAATGATGATTATCCTAGCATTACATGTAGACAGCTCAACAGTATACTGTTTGGCATACCTTAGGAACTGCTGCCTGGAAAACAAAATCTGTATATGTATTAGAGGATAAATTTGTAAAGGTAGCCTGGATAACTGTTGTTTGTGGGCTTCCTGGTTGTTTTGTCAAATTGAATGTCAACCTCAAGGAGCTGCTCTCAAAAGCAGTTATAGATGGATAAACTGGTCCATTGTTTTCTATTCAAGATAAGAGAAGGAGGAGGAATCAGTACTTCGACTATATTTAAAATAATGATAATACTCAAATTATAAATAAAGTTAACAACCTGTTGGCGGGCTAGGGGAAATACCACCCAGTAAATCCATCATTGGACCAGCATTTGAAGTAGCTCCTGAAGAAAGCGAAAGTGGTGAGAGATCATCCAATGGTGAAATGGGTGCTTTGTTACTAGTATTTGAGGATAAGATGTCTAATGTAGAAGAGCTGCTCGGAACAGAGGGTGATCCAATAGACAAAAGATCCAAAAGAACATCTGTGCCACTTTTTGATGCTTGGCCAGTACCTAAAATTCCAACCAAAGTTAGACATGCTATATTCTTCCTCAATAAAACAAAACAACAACTACCAGGCCTTATCCAACTAGGTTTTGTTAGCTACATCATCAGGCAAACAAAAACTAGAGAGGACTTCATAAAACAATTCCACTTTGTTTTATGTAAACAGTACTAGTTTTACATATAAAGTTATAAACAAGGATTTGTAAATGAAGATGGTAATCATTAAATTAAAAGATGTTCATTTTTTGGACATTTTAACAATTTATAAGATGCACTACAGACACCAACCAGATTGCTGTGATGCGGGTGACAGATCAACACCAAGAAGGTCTTGAAGAAAATCGCCGCCAGAAGAGCTAGGTGCTGGAGTATCATCTGAGCTTAGATCAAGTAGATCTACAAGAGGAGCAGCAGGTTTGGCTACCCCATTTGGCAGACTAACTGAAGGTGCAGTGGCTGTAGAAGCGGCACCTGGCAAAGACCCGGCCCTCCTACCTATGAAAGTGGCCTCATCCAAAACAGGCATCCTTTCTACAAGAGTAGGTCTGCACAATAACAGTTTCTCATAATTGGTTTCTTCTTATTAGAGTGTAGCAGAAACCAAGCTCTTGATAATATATAATATGCAACTTAATTAAACTCACCTAATATTTTGGTGCTTAGCAATAATCGAATTGAATTCAATAGCTCTCTGCTGCAATTCTAGCACAAGGTTCCCTTTGTACTGTACAATAATTTCCCCGACCCTCCTGTCATACACATTCAAAGGAGAATAAAATTCCCATGTCAAAATACAATGTAAGAGGAAACAAGCTTGTACTGAGGGAACAAGTCTTTGGCATGTCCAGTATGTAGGAATGGCCATGGAAGGGAAAAGTTCCCCTGATTTGCCATAGAGATCAAGTCCATACATGGAGAATAAAAATTATAAATCTAAAAATTGGTGTGACGAATTTCTGCTAGAATATTACATTAAGGATTCCTCTGACACAGAGAGACCGAAAAAGAAATCAACACTTTTAGATTTAAAACATTCACAAACCTTCACCAATTAGTTTAATTACTTATAAGAGTTAGTGCTTAACAAGGTATCAATGCCTACCACCTCCATTATTCTACATGAGTTTTGAATTTCAACACAAGGTAAAGTGGGCCGATGCACCACCTACATTTCAAGCCCAAAGGAAACCTTATGTGAGGGAGTGTACTAGAAACCATTCAGAGCCATCAACTAACAACTAAGCTTTTGGGAGATTTGATCTTTAACAAATAATTTATGGTATCATGCAATGCAATAGATAATAAACAATATTAAAAGATGAGCATACTCTGAACAAGAAGGGAAACGTGAAGAGAGCTTTAATAAGGCAACCAAAGCCATTGACTTTGTGGTAAGATCTGAAGCATGGCGTTTTATAGCAATCTCAACAACATCCACTGCATCCGACTCAGTTACCTGGTAGATAAAACAATAAAGAATAAAAAACCATGATGTAAAAAAATAAAAAAGGGTATGTATGTATTTAATGATCAAATTTGTAGATTTTCCAATGTTCTCCTATATGCAAGCAGGCTTAAAGACATCAGTCGTTAGTGACTCAGTAGTCTAGTCATTGTTCTATTAAACTGCATAATCTAACAAAAGAAAAGACAAAATGGACATGGGCATAATAAGCTCATTCCTCTGTAAAAAACAATCCAAGCAATAAGAATTTTTAAAAGTAGCAAGCCACAATCCTGATGTTAATAGTTTAAGAACCCAGCACATTATTGTGCCAAGAGTTCATTAAAATAGGAAATGAATTGGAGCAGTTTTTGACAGAGGGTTCGTTCAATATACCAATCGAATATGTAAAACAAATCCCAGAACTTAACTCATTTCCTTCCTTACAAGGAAATGGGAATAGCATTGGATATGAGCAAGTAGTATTGAGACTGATAATTTTGTTTCTATTTGTTCATATCAACCATCAAATATGAGCCATACAAAAGAAGCCTCATCAAAAGGGCCCTGTTAGAACTTAGAACATCTTCTGAGACCAATCCGTACATCAACTTGTTAATATATTGCTTGTGGTCATGCAATTTATTATTTATCATAGTCAAGCAACTTGAAGTAACAGTATAAACATGTCTATGAACAATCAATCATAAGCATTCACTCACTGTTATTGGATCTTCTATGTCAAGCATTCCAACATTATTGACTAACATGTCACCATACTCCCCAATGCACCACACTGTAACTCGAACTAGAGTTTCCTGAAAAAAAAGTATTCGGTGATGTTACTACATAGTCATCAGAAGCAAATCAACAGTGTGTCTGGATTTTGTTGAAGCAGAAGTGAGCACCTGTTCGGCAGACGTTTGAAATGCCCTGTATAATGCTCTTACTGTATATCCATGAAGCTCAGAAGCGTTGCTTATCACAACAATTAAGGCATACCACTCTTCATCTTTTACAAAATTTCCAGCCTACTAACGTAAGATAAAGATCAGTACATGCACTCAATAATACACAATAGCATGGCTCAATATGGAGACCAAAAGCAGCAAAAGGTAAACACAATATAAAACAGTATCCTAATGCAGAAAGCTCCCACCATTGAGCAGAAAATTTGTTTGTGACCGACAAATACAAGCAATAATCATAATACACTACTAAATTTATCATGTGTGTGACCTTCTTTACTATAATAATAATACTTTTAAATTTATCATGTGGATATTTTCTGACTGACGCATACAGGCAATATAACTCTCGTGCAGACAAATTGATGAAGAGACATGGAATCATATATATACCTGAACTATAAAATCATATAAAATGATAATAAGTATCATCTATACCAAAATGTGTGACACAAAAATATAGCTGCTAAAGAAAATCATGTTTTTCAGGATGTTGCACAACAAAGTAAAGATGAGGAGCAACAGAACTATCACAGGCAAGCACATCACTGATCTAATGAAGACGAATACCATAAAATACTAGCATGGGTTGGGAATTTTCCCCGGAGATTTTCATTCACTACAAAAGCTTGTCTCTTATATTTGTACCTCAGATAGAACCTTTAGCATCTGATCAATGTACCAGATCTTCTCTGGGGAAAACCTGAAGCAACAATAAAAAACTGATTGTCAACTCAAGAAATTTATGATTGCAACATAAGGAAACTCCCATATTAATTGATATAAAATGAAAGGAAAGATGTGAACCATGTGAAATAAGGCAAATGGATTCTTTTTTTATTTTACCAAATAGGAAGAGAAGAGGGGAGACTAAGGACCCAATATCCAAAATGCTAAAATAGAAATACCAACACAGATTGTATGTTTATTATAACGAACACATCAAACCGTTATGTAACTTCTAAAAGAATAAATGATAATAAAACCTGTTCCCGTGAAGAATCAAACCATCTTATATTGATGGATATCATATGTGGCCCCGGTAGTTCCTAGATATGTAAAATAAATAAATAAATGAAATGAATGGCTACTCTAGCATCCTACCTCTGACCCCCGCCCTCCACCCCCCCTCTTTCTTAAAAAAGACATATGATACTGAAAATGACTGCTGGTCAGAGATTTGTGACTCACTTTGCAACTATGGAGCAAATTTTGGTGGTAAGGTCCCCTCTGAAATCAAGATCACTGACTTCTAGATAATCTACAAGCTCTTTCACTAATTGCTTCACATTAGTTTCATTCACCAGCACATATACAAGTTCAAGGGCCCTTTTTCGAATTGAAGCATCTAAATCCTGAAGCAAAGAGTCAAAGGGAATAACTTCATTAGTTACAAAAAATCATATTTGACATTGCATAAGATGTAATGACAACAATAACGAATCAATTACCTTAACACATTCTAGAATTGTTGCCCGGTGCCTCTGCACTGCCTGAGCATCAGCAGTTACAGCCTTCATTAGCATGTTTAGTGCCACGTATCTGAAGGAAGAGAGTAAAAAGAGAGAATGATTCACTACAATAATGAAGTATGATATCCACAAAACACAAAATTACAAAATTAAATTTAAAAAATAAAATCAGAGGGATGATATACATTTATTATAGATTGAAGGACACGAGATGTGAAATCAATCGCCGTATGACAAAAAGTACTACAAAACTTGAACAGGCACACAACTTATTTTATAAACAATTTTGTTTCACTTCTTCCCAAACTTCAAGTTCATCCTTTTTTAGTAATTTAATAGTTATTGTAGGTCCCTTTTTCTGGCACATGTCAACATCCAGAGACACAGAATTATTAACAGGATAGAATATATTCCCTAACAACCTAGTCAACATGTAAAGTGCATTTCCTACAGGCATGAGTTTGACCAACTTAAGTTGAAAAAAATAGAAATGTGAGAATAAAGCCAAGTACTCTTACTGCATGTATCAGAAAAATGGATTTAATTCAACCCCAAGCCTATTCTCTACTTATAATCAAGCAAAATTTGTAGTCACTATATTTGGGATCCAATTATTTTTAATTTTAAACATGTTGGATCAAAATAAAATATAGTGAAGTTGGCAAGGTAAGAATTGGATTGCTCAAACGTTTGACTGCTCAACTTACTACAACTTATCTCAAGAAGCATCTAGGTATTATAAATATGAAATAGAGAATGCAAATACATCATTTCATTACTTTGTATACCACATCCAACAATCACAGGCACACACAAGCCAATAATTTTATAGGCATTGTCATTCAAGACTCTGTTTCACACACACACGATCATAAAAGCACATGCTTACAAAAATTCATAATCCAGTACACAATTCACTGATCAAAAGACATAAAGGAAAGTGGGAAACACTGTTAAGAGTACCAGGTATTATATAAGCCCATTTTTGTATATTATAATTTATAAGTTATATAGATAACCTTGTAATCTCCTCCTATAATCCTATTATTTGCTAAGTAATAAAATACAACTTCTACAAGCATGTCCCAATGGTCAGAGTAACAGATAACCAGATCATTTCAGTGCCAGTTAAATAAGTGTCCTAGAGATTCCTTTCAAATTGTAATCTTACAAGGACTAACATTAAAAGTGCTTAGTTCTTCATATTCACAAATCAAATTTCTAGTTTCTTGCGGTCAGAACTATGGTTGAAGGTTGGAAAGAAACAGGACAATGCTCAAAGGGGACAAAGATCAATCTAACTGATAATTGTACTGTGATCAGGCATCCTTTTCTGGTTGGAGGAGACATCTTAGACTTCTTACAGTGCTTAAAATTTGTGTTTCCTTTTGCTTTTATAAATCATAACCTAGTAACTAGAACACTCAATGTACTGGTGTTAGTCTTAACCAAATTTTTCAGTTACTTATCATGGAAAAGTAATGATCAGAAGTAAACCTGATATTGTTGTCACGGTTTGACAAGAATCTCCCAAGGATATTGATGGCAAGTACGCGTAATCCTCCATTATCTTCAATGCTCATTATTGTTTGAACACACTCATATAAAATGGCATTCCCTGCAACTTTATTTGACTCGGTTTTTGTAGCCACCTAAAACAGATAGAAAATATAAAATTATCAACCTTAATTTCCAAAAAGGCAGCCACTAATAAGCAATAGTACATTAAAATCACCAACCCTTTTTACCAGCATAACCAAGATTTGGTAAATTATAAACAAATTGTAAGAATATTGAAATGAATGATACAAATCTTAATGACTGCAACAAGTGGTTAACATTATTTATGAAGAAAATTTAATTGGTCAGTGAATTGAAGCTTTTAACGGAGACTAAATCATACATATAATCACTAGTTAGTAGCTCCATGCAATTCACACTTTTCCAATTAAATTAATATATTTACATGAAATTTAAGAGCTAACATGAATCAAAACTGGAGATTTTGGGGAATGTCTCAGCATATTATACAAATTTGAGTTGTTTAGTGATAAAGTAATAGAGATAATCAGAAATCAGATATGTAATTTGAATTTGAAGATGTTAGGGAATAATGAGTTTGAAATTCAAATTTGAATTTAATATGTTGATATTAGGGGATAATTAGGAGTGGAAAATTAGGATAGACTCCAATTTGGATGAATTTAAAAAAATAAGTAGAAGAATAAATAAATAAATAAATAAATAAATAAGAGAAGCCACTTAAAGGATTTTCAAAAGGCCACGTGGTCATATTTGGGAGATAGTTTAGCAAGTGCCTCACATTCAAGAGTCATGACTCTCATTTAATATACGGGAGCACGTTACAGCATATGATATTGTGCAGTTTGGCATTAAATTTGTCTTCGTTGCGATTTGACACTGGTTTTGTCTCAGTGTGGTTTCGCACTGATTTTATCTCAGTGTGGTTTGGCACCGTTTTTTTGCCTCAATTGTGGTCTAGCCTCAAGTTTTGTCCAGGCTACAATTTTCTCTGGACTCTTTCTCTAGGTTCCAGATGCAAAGATCTCCATCTGGCCCTACCTTTTTTTTTTTACTATTTCAAAGATTAAATTTTAACAACCTTAAAGTTTAGTAAACTACAACTTGAGGGGGTAATGGTAAAAGATATGCAAATAAATCTTATATTTTGATATTATTTTAGAACATACTAGATTATCTCCTATGATTAGTTTCTTCTCTTAGAATATCTTAGACTGTCTCTTAGGATTAACTTCCATACTTCTCTTTGCTATTATCATGATTTCTCCTTTCCTATTAAATTAGGATTTGAGTCTTGTATTAGTCTAAATAAGGTTTAGTGTTTAGTCTTTCTTTTATTAAAAATCATAGTCATCAATTATATCAAACCATATTCCTAATTCAAAATCTTATTTTTTTTCTCCTCTCTCACAATCTAAAACCCTGATACTTCAACACTAAGATTTACCTTAACCAAATTGCATGAAAGTGGAAAAAATATCCTACAAGCATAAATGGTTTTCAACAGACAAGGTCATCTACACTGCAGAACCATGCACAAATGACAAACAAACAATCATTGTAGCATGAACAGTATATTAATATAATGTCATAAAAATAAAAATGCACACACAACTAACCTGGGCAAGTATGTCATTCATAGAATCACTAGCATCAGCATCACCTTCACCTAACACTCGCAAAAGTTTAAGCAACCTAATGTGGAGAAATGGATCTGTGATGCCTGCAATATCATACTCTGGTGAATAAGGACTGTTTGCTAGATCTCTGAGAGTTCTGACCAAACCATCTGTGGATTTCTGTAATAATTGTTCAAAGAATATTTTGTTACAACAGAAGCTGGCCTACAGTCAAAGCTCAACTTGCAGTGTTTCTCATACAAAAGTGCCATCAGAGTAAACTTTAACATCATAGAGTAACATATGACCCTTCTTTATTTTCTTTTAAAGTTTACATAGACATATGCTATTTATACCAGACAGATTTTCTAGCAAAAACTAAAGTATAGTGTCACGCCCATTGAAAGTGTAAGATAGTCACTAAAATCATGAGTTTTCCAATAATAAAAAAAATAATGATGATGATTATTGTCAAGAATTAGGGTAAAATACATTTATTGAATTGAAATATGTTGGCAATACATCAGATATATATACTAGATTACTAAACAACCAAATCCTATTAGTACTCATATATAACTAAATCTCTATTAGTACTCATATATAACTAAATCTCTACTAGTACTCCTATACAATTGAATCACTATACTTGAGAGATATAAAACAGAAACAGACTTTGACAATTATGATAATGATGATAACAACAACAACAACGATGACAAAAACAACAACAACTACTCACAAGAATAGTTCAAATACTACATTAAAAAGTAAAAACAATTCTAATTATATGAATAATTCAAATACTTGCTTGACTAATCCTAAATTCCAAAATTTAGCTTCATTAAATTTATCGTAACAGTCAAAAACCATCTATCTCAAAACCTCAAGCAGCTAGGTGAAGACACATTAATAGTTTATATTATAGTTAGGATAAATATGTTTTAATCCTTATAAAATATTCATTTCTATATTTTAGTCCTTATAAAAAATGTATCAACATTTAGTCCCTACCTTTCATTAAACGGGTTCTTTTAGTCCCTACCTTATATAAAAATGGGTGTTTTAGTCCCTCCACT
This sequence comes from Cicer bijugum, assembly GCA_037974875.1. Taxonomy (NCBI): domain Eukaryota; kingdom Viridiplantae; phylum Streptophyta; class Magnoliopsida; order Fabales; family Fabaceae; genus Cicer; species Cicer bijugum. The sequence continues at coordinate 6,539,082 of JBBPBT010001302.1, read as the reverse complement.
GCTATAAATTATATGAAATACAAACCGTCAAAAAATTTAAAGGGATTAAACTTGAAAGATCCGTAATTTTATAGGGACTAAAAACATATTTAAGTCTTATATTTATTACATGCCCTTGCACACAACATTCCATTGAGCTTGAAGAACAGACAATGTAAAGGCCCACCTACCTTTGCGCTTCAACTTTTAATTAGAACAGGGGCAGCACAGATCAAACTCTAGACTACTTGGCTATAGAGACTCTGCTATTATGTTATGAGCCAACTATCCCAAAAGCTCAAGCTATTAGATGAAGACACATGATGGTATCATATTATTTTTCTATCAAATTATCAATAACATTTTCAATAAGCAAATTCAATAATTTGTGGATGATTTGAACTGACAAAGAAGAAGAAGAATGCACATAAATACAGACAATTTGATATTGCAGTACAGAATATTTTTCCGTGCTAAGTCTATAGTAGACAAGTTTGCTTCAAATAATATCTAAAGTAGGTTATGGGGAAATGCACTATTTCATTCACAACATAAATTATAAGGAAGATGAAAAATTACCTTCCTAATATGTTCAAGAGCTTCAGTGCTAGTTTTACACAGATCTGTACAAAGTTGAACTCCAGTGATCAAAACTCCATGGTGTTTCTCCCTAAGTAAGGAAGTAGCAGGATTGATAAAATTTTCAGCCAAGTCTGGAACTTTCTTTATGATCCTTATAGAGCATAATGCCGCCTATATAACAGTGAGCGTAGTTAATTTATGAGAATTATAAACTATAAATGATAACTCAAGCAGTTAAACGGAAAAGGTTTTGTAGATAAAACAAAAAAATAAATTACATAACATGCAAATATTTAGAAAATGGGGAGTAAGGAGATCATATAAACACAGAGACATTACATGACAACTAACATTAGGCAATGGAATCAGCTTGCTGAATGTCAAGTTCTTAATAGCATGCTAGTAAGTAGATTTCCACTCAAAATAATGAAAAATGAAAGAGAAGTAGAAAAGCGTAACAGGAAAACAGCACTCAACAAAAAATAATGAAATGGATGATATCAACAACCATCTAACTTTTTGTATTCAATCTCATAACTCAAACATTTTTTCTATTATATGACCACGCATGATTATACAACAGAAAATTCATTTTTATGTCAAATAGTTGTGGCAGTGGCACAAACCACCATGACGTAAGACTATTAGCTATCACCACTGTGTAATCAAACTGCCGACCCTTTAAACAGGCAATTCAACATAAAGCATCAGTGTATGTGCATTAGAATTACACCCTTTAGCCAAATAAAATAGAAAATTTATTTAATCAAAGCACAATTCCTAGAATGAATGAACATGATTGAAAATCAACATATTAGCTAGAAAACGCCGAACCAGGACAGGCATCTTTGTTTGACTGGGAGCCTTATACCTATGGCAGTTCATACCTTTCCGTTATTTTCTATTGGAATTAGTTGGGTACATGCAAGCTGTCTCTTGAGTCTTGAATCTCTCTTTATAATTTTAAAAAAACAGTATATGTAACAAAAAAACAGTATATCTAGTTCCAGAAGAGTATAAGCTCTGATGAAATGCATGAAATACATTGAAAAATTCACCTTCTTCCGAATATTGGGATCACGAAATTGTAGCAATCTCTCAACCTCTGGTGCAAGATCCCGAGCCATTTCTGCTGAACAAATGTTTCCTAAAGCACAAAGTGCAAGTCCCACTATATACTGATTTGTGTGATTAAGATCTCTGCAATTCGGTTAAGGCTTTGCTATATAAACGATTATCAACATTTTTCTCTCATTTTGTTTCAATAGAAGACAAATATCAATAATATATTATAAAGTGGAATCCATATATCAGAGAATAAAATAACAAATGATAATTTGATTAAGAAATGGATACTGTTTCAAAGAATTGGTAACCAACATTAGAACTTCTTGTCTTTCATCAAGAAGCAACATGAGGCCAAGATAACCTATTCTCTTCTCTGGAAATCCGGGAGATGCAATCAACTTGAGGCACTCCATTTGACCAAAATGTGTCGGGTACCCAAGCATGTGAATGAACATTAGCTTAGCCATATTTCGATGCCTGTAATCTTGATCATTTTCATTTATTGAAGCACGAATGGCTGCACATTCTTTTCTTACAACAGCACGCTCTTCTGCTGCAGTCTTGCTAGCACGTATGGCCCGAATCATGTCCCTAGAAGTTAGAATATGAACCAGATTAGTTAAAAATGATTATTCTAATTAAACACCAAAAGAAACTCAATATCAAACATCTATTATCTTTGTAATTTGCAAGAAAACATGTTAACCAAATCTGATTTGGAAAACAAAAGGTATTTTGAAATAAAAAGTCAATTACAAATTACAATAAAAAGCACACACATAGCTGCAGGATTATGAGGATATAAGATCATGTTTCAGTCGGTGACTCTATAGGGGGATTATAATTCCAAATCTATAATGCAATATTTTAAATCCATTTGATTGGTTGTGGTACCTAATCTATGAAGCACCGACACTAACACAAACACCAAACACAACACTAACATGTAGTCACTGATAATAATTTAAAGAAATGGAAGTGATTCAATGTTAACATGGGCTAGTGTCGTGTCGGTGTTGGACACTAACACATGACGGACACTAGTCACACCTTCAACCCAAAGTGTTTGTGCTACATAGTATCTAATACTTAAATCGGGACAGCATCAGTGAGAATCCTCAGATGAGGAAGAATATAATATATCTTATAATGTATAAGTCAGGCACTCTCTTGACTCTGAACCTAGCCACCACCTTTATCACAACAGCCAATTTCTAACGAAATTGGAACGGCGTGTCTGTATGTGTCTGTATGCTTAACCATAACAGTTGACATTGTAGCGTCATTAATGATTAATTCCTATAGTTGACCCCACCTAGAGCAAAAATGATTTTGTTTTTATTTTAATATCCAACATATATACTGTTTATGAATTTTTCCAATGGTTTCAGAGATATAGAACCAACCTCTAAAGATATTCTATGTTAAACTTAAATTTAAGCTTGGTGCACCATACTAGAGTTGAATTACAGCAATATGCATACGTAAGCTAAGCTAACATTTCAATTTCAATGTCTGATTCAGATAGTGTAAGAAAACCTTAATCTAAAGCTAGAACTCAAAAAACCAGAAACCTAATAAATTCTCAACAAACATGACTAATGTTAGCTTAAAAAAAATCTAGAAGCTAAAACTGAAAAGAGGCATAAATTTCCAATTAGACACAAAATCAGCAAGAAGTACAAGCATAAAAAGGCATTGCAGAGGAAAGAAGAGTTTGACGCTGATCCGATTCGAAGAGCACGGAAGAAAGAGGAAGATTGAATAGGTTACCTCAAACGCGTCCCTGAAGAAAAAGGATTCATGATTGACGGTTGTGTACGCTTAACCGGATCCAATTGAGAAGGGAAGGAATCGGTGAGTTGAGTCGCCGGAATCGGAGATCGGAATCAGAGAGACGAAGAAGAGAGGAAAGAGAGATTCGGATCTGATACGAAAGGGAGTGTTGTGTGTCTCTTCTGTGAGTTCTGTGAATTTCGGGGGAACAACTCAACACCACCGCACCTTTCTTTCTTTCTTCCACTTTGCAACTTTTTTTTGCAATATTTTTAATTTTAACGTTTCTGACTCGGAATTTCCGAGATATGTCATAAAACTAAAAAAAATGAAATTAAAGGATTAAAAAAGGACCAAATAATGAATAAACTGTTTGACTAGGGATAGTTTCGTAAATATATTGATGTATTGACGAAATTGAGATTGTAGAGCTTTTACAGAAAATGTTCCTCACCTGGGTATAAAGAAATAAGTTATTCTATTTATAAAATAATAAATAATTTTATAAAATGTTTGAAAATGTTTGAAATTTTGCTAAAATTAACTATCATTTTCTTATAAATAATAAATAATTCATCATTAATTTGAAATGTTTTCAGTATAATGCACTAATCTTATAGTTAAAAAAAAAATGTGCACTAACATTACTTTAATAGCCCGTGAAGGAATTTTCTTTATTCTTACATATGTATAATCCTTGTTTTTTATGGTAAAGCGTTTGTGGTGTGTAAGTTGTGATTAATATAGTCAATGTGGTGGATGGGTGTTGGCTCTTCTATTACTTTGTGAAGTGAGCCTTGGTTAAATGGTGCACATTGTATATATCTTCCATGTGAGACTCCACTAAATGCCTAAATTTAAAGGTTGTTGATCTCATGATTGCAAATTCAAGGCATTGGTGCGAACTGTTTACCACCATATTTTTACCTCCTATGTCTGAGGCAATCGTTAAAATTCATTATGGCACCAAAACGAAAATGATATGCTTATTTGGGGTGCAACACAAGATGGAATTTTGTGTATGTTTTGTCTATAGAATTTTTGGATTATCTTATTGATACTAATAATTGGCAGCAACCACTTGAGTGAAATTTGATTTGGAATCTAAAAATTTATCTTCGTGTTAAATATCTTTTATGGAAATGTTGCATAAAATATGTTTCGATAGGGGTCCGTCTTCAATCTAAAGATGTTCATTATCTTATGACTTGCCTTACGTGCACATAAGAGTACGGAACAAGTTGGAATTGTTTTTTCGCGTGTCCAAACTATCAATCTTGTTGATGAAGATTGGATTTTATTTTGTTCTTAAAGATGCACTAAAATTATTTGATGATGACTAACGGTCAAACAGTCCAAGATAGGGTTTAGACCTTAAAATTTTGATTTAGTATAGTTATGAATATATATAATATGGCAAATTAGCTATAGATGTTGACCTAGATTAGTTGGTCAAGATAAATATTTTATATATCACTGTAACATTTTCTTTAAACCTCTAAATATGTGAGGTCGACCTTGATTACTTTGGAGTATATGGAATAGTATCGACAACCTATTATAGGAAGGAAAAAGGAAATGACAGTTGGAAGAGCGCATCCTTGCTTAATGAATTGGTTGCATGCCAAAACATATGAATCGTGAGGAGGTGAACACTCGAACTCCAACTCTGTTGATGATTTAAATTAGGTTTAAATATGTCTTTGGTCCTTACAATTATAACTGTTTTTTATTTTGGTCCTCATAAGTTTTTTTTTTGTTCATGTCCCTACAAATATAGTTTCATTTTAAAATAGTAAATCCATCAAACTTCTTTTACAAAAACTCTAACACCGTTAAATATAAATATAATTAAAACATAACTTTTTTAACCTTAAAATAAATCCCAAATTTTTAACCTAAAATTAACACCACATATTTCATTCTTCTTCCCTAAAAAACCTAAAATTAATTCAAATGTTTCATTATTCTCCCCCCAAATATTTTATTCTTTTTCCCTAAAAAACTACAATTCTACGTAAATTAGAGTTAGGATTCTAAATACAATATTAATACAAAATTGTGAATATCTATTTCTTCTTTCGATTGATTCACTTCAATTTTCGTTGCACCCATGGATACAAAACATGAAATTGAAGCTAGCAATTGGGAATTGGTTCAAAATGATGAACTGATTGTTCCCATTATATATGAATTAAATTTTGATTCATCAATTATCACATCAAATCATTTCTAAATTCCGACTAACATTCCCAATTCGATTTCCAGTCATTTCGGTTCCACCAAAAATATGGTAACGAATTGAAAAATCAAGAAATCTCCAAAGCGTGTTTCACCTTGAAATGATTATAATAGAAGTTAAAAACTAAAAAAATATTGAACCAACAATTTAAAAAGAAACCCACATATATTATCTTAATATCTTCATTATCTTTGATAATATGATACAGATTGTTATCTTACAATTAACCTATCATTGTTGATGTTGTAAATTTGAACCAACAATTTCAAAATAAACCATTTTAAAGTAATTAATTTTAGGTTTTTTTAGGGAAGAAAAATTAAATATTTGGAGTTAATTTTAGATTTAAAAAGGTTATAATTTGATTATATTGGTAGTTTATTTTTAGGTTAAAAAAATTATATTTTAATTATATTTAGGTTTAATGGTGTATAATTTTTGTAACGAAAGTTGAATAGAATAACTATTTTAAAATGAAATTATATTTGCAGTGATGTGAACCAAACAAAAAAATTTACAAGTACCAAAATAAAAAACGATTATAATTGTAAGGACCAAAGACATATCTAAACCTTTAAACTAAGTCTCATATGGCTATGCTAAAGTTGAATGCAATGTCACATTTGAAGACAGTGGTAATGCAATTGCAATTAACATTTGCGCATTTGGGACTATTTATATTCTTTTGTGTATTCTAGTTCTATTAAGTCACAACCTATTTTACCAGTTCGTGAAGGGAGAAGTTGTTAGCCTTTGGTTTTCACTTTGTTGGGGAAATAGTCTGGCACTGATAATGTTATTTTTGAATTAGATTATGAGGGAGTTATTGATGTTTTTAATCATTCTTATGTAGACTATTCTAAATTTGGTGTAATTCTACAAAGTTGGCATCAGTAAAAAGGGCAATGAAATGGTGGTTTCACAAGGGTTTCAGTTTCGAATGAAATGAGTTACAAGGAATGAATAAAGAAGTGAATGAAATGTGGTTTCTCAAGAGTTTTGCTAGGATCTTGCTTTTAGGGATGAATAGAGCTACCATAGACGGGAACTTCACAAGAGTTTCACTAAAATATTTATTTACCATATAAATGGGGGTTTCATGATTTCTTTTTGTATAAGCCCAATACTCAAATGATGTTATTTGAATATCTACACACATTTCTTCATTTTTGCAACCCCAACGTGCTTAATGTCATAAAAATTTAAATTTGAAACTTTCTTTTCTATTTTACCTCATGTTCTACGGATTGCAAGCTTCATAAAATTTCTTTTAAGTCAACATTGTCAAACTACTTAAAAATATAAATAATATTTTTAATTACTACTATAATTATTACAGTAAATTTCAAACTTTTTGTTAGATATTGAGCTTTTTAGTGACCAAATCACAAGACTCATATCCAAGTTTATGTTGGTACATCCAATGAGCATCAAACTGAAGTCATCCATCGAGTACATGACGTCGTCGATTACATATGCTTATAAATAATCTCCAAACATCACACAAGAATGTCATCGAACACATTTGTCGACTACAAACAATACCAAAGTCGAATATAAACCTCAAAGACTACAACATTTATGAAGTCGAACACTTTCCTTGATTGATGCAAAGCCCTTTACGACAAGGCATACTACAACATCATAAGTCATTGTCTCCTTTACTCGAGATAAAGACTTCATAGGAAATTGTTCTGTTTGTCCCAAGGCCCAATCGCGTTTGACTAACACGCATAGGTCCAACATTCTTGGCCACTAGTTGTACTCAACCTCAACCCTAAAAATATTTATTGACCATAATCACAATGACTGGGAGCATACAAAGGCAAGAATCGTGATACAATATATGCCATATGTTGAGCAAAGGCATTTTTGTTTTCGACGGTCGTAACCCTCACACCATATATAGCATTGTTCTAACATAGTAAAAGGTACATTTAACTAACTTCTATACATTTTATTCAACTCAAACATATACTTACTTGAGAATTAAAGTGTTTGTAGATACCACCCCACATCAGAATCACGAAGTGCTGTTCAACATGTCTCAAGTCGAACATCCTCCTTGATCTAGTTCAGATCAATACATTTGAGAGAAACATGAAACAGAAAGTAATGAGTTAGATGAAAAGTGACACTTCTCTATTTTTTTTTTTTTTGGTTCAAAAAGAAAAAAATATGTATTAAAAAAGTATGCACATGGCATAAGACATGCCAAACAGGGACACAAAAATAACAAGGTCAACCTCCTATTGTACAAAATACAAAGACCCAAAAACAATAATATTCTAACACCCAAACCTAACAAAAAATAATCACAAACAATCTAAATAATGTAAAGGTTAAGTCCATTGTTGATGAAACTCAAAAGTGAAACCACAAAATTGGACTTTCAACCAACACTAAGATAAAATCTTAAAGTGCTCCAAAAGCAAATGAATTTCACACTCTTTCAACTTAAACACTAAAAAAATCGAGCGCGCCAAATTGACCACACATATCAGTCATACCACAATCAATGTCTCATGACAAGATTTTTCACCCATCACCAAACCACCAAAGAAATGAATTGAATCCCTCACACTTTGAAAAAGCAGATTGTATACCTAGCCACTTTAAAACCAACATCCAAATACTCTAATTTCAAACAATGCAAGCAACAGATTCAATTCCACCACACCTTGATGAACATATAGATTCCACAGATAAAATTCCATGAAGAACCAAGTTTCTCTTCAATGGAATTCTATCAAACAAAAAGCATCCAAGTAAATAATGAAACTTTTGAAAGTTTCATTATTTTTTCCAAACATCATCAACAAACATATCTTTCTAGAAAAGAGTATTTTTTTCCATCTTCAACTTCCTTATACAAGTTACTACCAAACCAATTTACACCTTCACCCTCTCGACCCCCACAAATATCATTGATATCCTTCCACCAAAGATATTTTTTACAAGACTTTCCACCCACTATACTTCCCTTGAATTCATACTTACACTTTAACACCTTTAACTACAGCCCCCTGCTACCCTTGAAGTCACCAACCCCATTTTCCTAAAACTACTAAATTAAAAGCTTTTGCATCAAACACCTCTAAGCCCCTTTGGAATGCTTCAGACACACATTCTCCCAACCGATCCAATGAATCTTACAAACTTGCTCACATCTCCCATAAAAAAGATTTAAAATGAGATTCAATTTTTTGAATAATACCTGCTGGAACCTTAAAGAATTAAAGACGCAAAATAACTTATCAAGATCTCTCTTGTTTGGTTTGAAGAGAACTTGACAAAAGAGATAATTTTGGTAGGACTTTCCACTTATTATTAAAAATAGATTCATAACGTTTTGACTGGCAGAAAAAAGTTTAATACAAAAGATACACCAATCTATTAGTGATAAAAAAAATTACATCATTGTCATCGCAAAAACTTATATATTTAAAAAATTGATTAAATATGTTTTTAACTCCCAAAAAATATAAACCTTTCAAGTTTAGTCATTGAAAAAAAAAATACAATTTTTAGTCTCTACAAATCATCATGAATGCAGTTTTAGTCCCGTCATTAAAGTGAACATATAATTTTAAATGAATTGCTTTCAAGCATATTTACAACAACAACAAAAATTCCTCCAAAAAAAGAACTCAAAATTTCATTTATAAATCTATATTTTCGCTACTTTTATCTTGAGTTTTTTGCATTTTATAAATTTTAAATTTTTTAGAAATAACTTTTTATAATGTTTTAAACATACCTAAAAAAAATTATTCAAATTTTTTAAAGTTAAATGATAATTAAATATGTTCCATTCAGCAGAGACTAAAATTATTTGTTGGATAATTTTAAAGAGATTAATAATTATATTTTTATTTTATAAGAACTAAAATTGAAAT
>JBBPBT010001302.1:6507590-6520262 GCA_037974875.1 Cicer bijugum | reverse complement strand
TAGAAAACTACTACTACGAGAATCATTTTTATTCATTCATTAGTCTTTTCTACATTATTGAAGAAGAAACATATTTATTTCACTTCTAGAAAATATAGATCTAGTACAAAATTACAAAAGATATTATTAAATATGCATTATATAAAAGAAAATAACATTGAAAAGACAATTAATTAGAACCTTAAATGGTGCACTAATATAACCAAACAAAAATATAACAAATCAATGACCTTTAGAGGTAGTAGGCGAGAACACATTAGCATAGCATAGGAACATTTAACTTATTTTAGTTTATCCCTATATTTGATAAATACAACAATGTACTATATGCATTTTTTATATAGAAATGCTTCACCTTTGGTCTTAAAAAAGTTGAAATTCAAGTTAAAACCAGCTAAATTAGTTCAAGACAAAAAGTAAATGTAAAAAATGGTGCTGACCTTGTTCCACGATCAAACAACCTAAAGAAAGAATTATTTGAAACAACAACCTTAAAAATAGGTGTCTTCAAAATCTTATCTTGATCCTCCAAACTGTGACTTTTGCCGATCTGAAAATCTCTAATATATACCATGAAATAGGTTGAAAAAATGAAAAGAAAATATCAACAATAGTAGAATAAAATACATAAATAAAAAGAAAGAAATAGAAAAAGAGGAGAGAGAGAAACAATACATTGAAAACATCAAAATCAACTAATGTATCCTCGCATTGAGATGTGCATAAATACATTAAGAAGGAAAATATGTATTGATTATTAATATGAATTGCAATTAATCCAAAATGTTGGACATGATATAATGTATGGATGCGCTTTTCCAAATCATTAATTCTAAAATATAAAAATAAAATGAGTTTAATTGGAGATAACAATTGCATTTGATGACAACTCATTTTTTCAAATTGTATGTTCGTCCTCAAATCTAAATCATTAAATCTTAAAAGTATTTTCAAGACTAAAATTTTGCGTCCATATTGGATAAATTTCCCATAATGGTTACACATGATTTTAAGAATTATACGGAAAAAAATGAATTTATTAGTAGGTTAAATAAATTATGGCCAGTGATCATGGAACCATGACCTAATAGGACTTAGAAGATTAAATTAAACCATCATGCTTGCCGGCTTTCATGTGAAAAAAGAACTACATCTACTACTCTATCCATAATTATAATGGTTATCTTCTCACAATATTCATGAATTAAATTAAAAGTATTTTTGAAATAATGCATTAAATATCATAAATTAATTAGTATATGATTACTTATTATTATACTTAAAGTCCAATAATTATAAATATTTTATTAATAATTTAAATGGATAAATACCATTTCACAATAAAAAAAATTATAAATATATTTTGTTTTGATAATTGAATTCAAATTCTTTGAATAAAGAACTTACTATTATACTGAATTTGACTTCTCTAAAGTGAGACGTGAAACCAATAGATTAATGATTGATAATATAATCATTTATGGTTGAGTGTGCGTTCACAAAATCACAACGGTTCATTTGATTATTAGTAGTTGACATTACTCACTTTATTTTTTAAAATAAATTGTTCACTTTATATGAACCAAATCCAAAAAAAAAAATAAGATGCCAAAATTTCTTGATTTTGCCATTAAATTATGCTCAATTTGTTTACACACCAGAGTAACATAAAATTTGGCAAAACCAAACAAACAATTAATTTTCTGATGACCAGCTTCTCCTTACTAAGATGAGATCATTATCATTCTGTACTTGATTTCACCCTCCCCTATTGAGGATTCATTACTTCAAACATTATTAACTGTATATACTCAGTACTTGTGGATATAATCAATGGGACCTATTCGCAACCTCAAATTTTGATGATCATAGAGAGAATCACCATAATCCAAAGGTGTGATAACCACAGACTCCTTCCTATCCTGTTCCTGCACTGCTCCGAATACTATCTCATTGGTTTCCTCGCGACTTTGCTCATAGTAAGTCTGAGCGACCGATGAATGATACTGATGACGATAATAATGTTTTGGTTGTTGCTGCTGCTGAAGATCTCCATCCCATCCATTATAGATAAGTTTTTGTTGTTGTTGCTGCTGCTGTGGGGGCTGCTGAAGATCTCCATCCCATCCATTATAGATAAGTTTTTGTTGTTGTTGTTGCTGCTGTGGCGGCTGCTGAAGATCTCCTTCCCATCCATTATAGAACGCTCGACCTTGCCACAATTGTTGCATTTTTTCGGCGTCTTTGGACATAAAAGGATATGTTTTCTTAGGGGTTGGAGTTCTTGGGTCAATAGAAGGAGGCTCATCTTCATTTGGAACCACAAAACTTTCTTGAACTGGCCAAGCATTTACTTGCTTTTCGGGTTGATGGAATAAGGGTTGGCTTTGAAAGTTATAGTTTTGAGGTTTTCTTCTGAAACCAAACAAAGCTCCCATTATTTCTACTATTGATGCCCCTGCATTTGTAAGAAGCTTTCCAATGGACCCAAAGAGACTTTCTTCTTGCTTATAAGGTTCGTCTTCTGACGGAATCAAAGGAGGCCTAACGGATTTCAAGTGCTTTTGGTATGGATTTGGTGAAATGTCAGACATTACTGGTCCCTCAACCTACAAAAGCATGAGATAAATTATTGGCTGAAGTTTTCTAATATACTTATTTTAGAAACCTTTAATTATGCAGCTTCAGAGAACAAAGGATATGTTTCAACTTTCAATTCTATGATTGTCATCACTATTGCATGATTTGATTGTTTTACTTGTCATGCAGTTACCAAGAGAAGTAAGATGTAAGAAGTAACATTCTTTTTTTTTTTAAATGAAAAAAATTGACCCAGACACTGACACGTGCCATGTAGACACTCGTAAATAATTTAAAAAATGAAACAATTGAATGTAACCACGTGTGTCGGTGTCATGTTGTGTCGGCATTGAACACTAACACATATCTGACACACAATTGATCTGAAGTCTCCGTGCTACATCAATTATATTTGTCTGATTTAATATAATGCATCAGAAAGCAAAGGACTAGATGAGGGACTCACATCCTGAGATGCTACAATTGTACTTAGTCTGCGCTGCAGCAATGCCAACATATAACCAAAGAAGCCAGCCCCAACAAGCATTGCAATTCCTGTAAATTGAAGGCATAATACACTCTTAATTTGAAACTAATAAAATACTCAAGAGATAGACTCTGGATTGGTTCAGTTTACCGAGTGGAAATCCACTTTCATATTGATAAGCACAGTCATCAAAGCGTAGTTGGATTTCCCTGATGGCTTGGTTTCCCCTGTCAATGACAAGTAGAGAACAACTACTTCCAACATAAACAACATCGAAGTCGTTAGAGAATTTAGCCTCTCCACTTGGTCCGTCAACATGGCCTCCTCCACGGCTCAATTTTCCTCCAGCAATTGTTGTGACGCCTGAAAATGAAAACAGATATCTTAATTCAATAAAATGTTCCAACTCCAACTCATTTAGAAATCCTTTGCATATACACAAACAAAAAAGGGTTAGAACCAAAGATTAATCAATGTATAACATAATGTTAACCTGAATCACTAATTTTGCGGATTGCCATATTCATAATATCTGCAACGTAGATATTTCCTCGGTCATCAACTGTAATTCCCTTTGGGTGGTTCATCTTAGCCTCTCTTAATTTTCCATCAACATGTCCAGAATATCCTTCAGCAGATCCTGCCACAAGTTTTGGTCTGCTATCTGCAGATTTGTAATGTACATGTTATTTTTGTACTGAAGAAAATATACACATGCCAATGGTTTCAAGTGAGGCAGAGAAATCACAATAAATGACATAGACACAATGAATTCAAAATGCATGTCAGTTAAGTAGAAAGCTCATAAGCTACAACTAGAGGGACACAATATCATGCATGGTACATTTCACACTGAAATTGGTGATAATGACATAACCAAACTCTTAGATGCTATATTGCTTCAATTGATTGTTTCTGATTCTAAAAACATGAAAATAAAAAATAAAAAATAAAAAAAAGGTAAAAAAAAGTGCATAATAGTTGCAGCAATTACAAACAAAATTGAATATATCCCATAATTTCAAAAATGAGAGTAAGTTCAATTCCATTTCCACACGTTACTCCATGTTACACAATGAATGAATCAAAAAGTCAACAAGCTAGTTAATAATAATATTTCAAATCAAGCCAAAAGAAGCTGAATAACAATAACAATTCTCTACAGGTACAACAAAAACAAGAACAACAAAAACAATTATTATTATTAAAGAAATGAAGTTAATAGAAGCAACGAGTGAGATCATAAGGTTAAGCAACCACATTTTCACACTTACACAAAGAAAGTGAAGATGAAATCCTATAAATGTTACTATTAGCTGAATCAAGAATCAGAAGCTCCCCGTTAGACAAAACCTCAACTGCATAAGGCTCAATTCCAAGCTTGCTTCCATCAAACACAGTTTCCACGTTGTATCCACTCTCAAACCTCATCATCGATTTCCCAGAAATCGCTGCCATTCAACATCCCAATTCCACAATCACCACCAAAACAAAAAATCAATACTTAAAAAAAAAACAAAAACTGAAAGGATTAAGATCTAAGTAGCACAGCTATTTCAAATTGAAGGTGTATCCGGTGTCTGACAGAAAGACAGATCCATACCTTTTTTGGTGATTGGTTTAAGCGAAAAGACCCATTTGGTGAAAGCAGGAACAGCATTTGAGATAAACCCATTAACAATCTCTAAAAAAAGGAACAAAATTTGAGCATAAAAAAGCAAAAAGTAGAAAAATAGAAAACTGGGTAAGTGAATAAATAACTTACTTGCAGGTGAAATTGCAGAGGTTAGTGGTGGTGCAGCTGAAACATTTGCAACTAGAAGCACAAGAGCAAAACCCAATGCAAAATGAAGCTTACCCATTTGTTCCAAAACATCCAAAATGGGATTGTAAAAGTTGGAAATGAGAAAAATGAAAACAAAAATTCTAATTCATGAAGATTTGAATGACAAGAGAGAGAGAGAGATAGAGTGGTTTTGTTTGGATTAGTTGAAACGGAATGAGTGGGTTTTAGAGAGTGTGTAGTTGAGTGAAGGAGTGTAAATGAGAAAGAGATAAAAGGGGTGAAAAAGGAAGAAGAAGAAGTTGTGGGCCCACATCGGTAGAAAGAGAATTGTTAACCGCCATTAATATCTTTAAATACACTACTATACTACTACTACTACTTTGATCAAAAAATCACTTTTTTTATCTATTCAAAATATTTTACACTTTTTAGTTTTTATATTATATTTGATTTTTATTTCTTTTCTCACCTTGAATTTAACGTTTACATTCATTAATTATCATGCTGATTTTGATGTGTTGAAATAGTACAAATATTTATTTATTTATATATACTATTAGTTTGTTGTAAAATATTTACATGAGTTTATGTTGATTATTTAGTATTTTTTATACATGAGTTTACTATGTGTGTAACAAATTGTTGGTAACTAACTAGTGGAAAATAGAGACCACCTTTGCCGTCGATGAAAACTTGGTAGTATTAATAGTCTTGAGTGTCAATAATGTATGATTTATTTTTTTTATTTACCACTTAAGTCATCATTAATATTGTTGACGACTTTAAGATAATATATATATATATATATTTTTTTTTTTTGATGAGTTAGTAGTATGAGGGAGAGAGATTTGTTAATGGCAAGGATAAAATTATATTCGCCAATATTTTTTATGAAAATACTAACAATTAACAAGTGATTTGAGATCCAAATCTATAAATCAATTTGTTGTTTTTTTAACATTAAAATAGAGATCAACCCAAAAATCAAGGAAATGAGGCACTGATAATTTTGATAAGAATTTAATTAGTATATGTAGATAGTGCAAAATAGTTTTGCACATGCACAAACAAATTAAATACTATTATAGATTATGTCTTTAGTTTTTCTTCTTCCTTTTCATTAGATCTTTAGTTTCTTTTTTTTAAATTATTAAAAATTATATGTAATATATTGTAACACAATGACACAGTTTGAGACACAATTCAACACTCATACATATACATTAATAATAACTTTAAAAATAAAATTAATTAACTATAATTATTTATTTTATTGTTTGACAATAATTATATTTTAGATGTAAAATATCAGTAATATATATTCGTACTAATATATATATTCATAAATGTAATATAATATAAATATTGTATATGTATATACTAATAGTACAATTGGAGGGAGGGAGGGAGTGGGGACCTTCATTGCCGTCCATGGATTCATCCTGCTTTGAAGAAGCTCAAATGATACATTCATGATTGTTCAATTTTGTTATTATCATTTTACACCGACAAAGAAGGAATTTCTTTTTCCAATAAAAATATAGTTGTTTTCAAAATAATGAAGACTTTAACTAATTTAAAAGTGTAACTTTCTTGTGTAGTGAAATGCTAACTAATTGAGATAGAGACCAATAGATTTTAAAGGTTTTTCTTACATAAATGTATATCAAATTATTATAGATACAACTCTTCAAAATTTTCTTTCTCCAAATCCTCTAAAAATCACTTCATAGAGAGAACACAACTCTCTCGATGTCTACAACTTTCAAAATCACTTGAATGCCATATACTTTTTTTAAACAAAGTCAATCCTTCCTAACCACTTAAACCAACATATGTTCATCTATGTTAAACTATACAAACTTAAAATCATTCTTATTAACTTTTGTTGACGATCAATCAAAAGTTTATTATTAGAAAATACTTAAATATTACATTAATAAGAGATAAAATTCTATAATAATTTATAAAAATTAACATTTTTTGTCTTATAAATCAATTTAAAAAAAAAAAGTTAAGTTTAATATAAAATTTAAGATAATATCAGATAAGTGGATAGTCTAAACAACATATTTTAAATTGGAAGATTTATTTGCATGGAAGGGATCACAAGTAGTAATAATGATAACACATAGAAAATGTAAATAGTTGAGTTGAATAAAATGATTCTGAAAGTGTTTATGTTAAAATTGGTGATGGTTATGACAATATTTTTACGTTGAATTGAATAAAATGAATGTGACATTATTCACATTAGAATGAGTGATGAGTTCAGTGATGGTTAAAATGACCTCAGTTTTACAGTAAAAATGCAGAATAATGCATATTCTAACAATATGCGCAGCAGTTTAATAAATTCGAAATTTACTAAACACAAGGTTAAACAAGGTCCCTAATAATATATCCTAATGAACATCAAACAATATTAATTATTGTTTATATGGAGAAATGCATCAGAAACAATTATTATTCAAGATGTTGATTTTCATGCAATAATGTTAAGACAATTACTCATGTAAAACCACTTAACACAGAATCTTAATCATGCATTCAATCAATATCAAAAACATAATAATTGCAGAAATTTAAACGAGATAAGGGAAAGAAAAGTGTACGCAGATTTTTATACTGGTTCAGCCGCCTCGTGACGGCCTACGTCCAATCCTAAGATCGAACCTAATCTTAGCCTTTCCAATAGAACGTTTCAGAATCAGTTTACAGATTTTACACAGCGCCTCACCTCAATCTTAAACTATTCTCCCTGTTCTATTTTTCCCTCCCTGAATTTCCGAGTTTAAATCTCATAAACTCTACCAAGAATCCAGTCAAGTGTCTTCTTGTTGACAGCCCTCAACCCGGAAGATCACCACCAGTAGGAACTGGATTTTCTCACAGTAGTTTGATTACAGAAAAGATTTACAGAATTTCGAAACAGAACAATTTTACAAAGTTCTTGAACTTTCTTCTTCTCAAAGCAGTCTTTCTCTCTTCAGTCTTTTTCAATCCTTGTTGATCACTAATGTAGATTATTCATGGCTGAAAAAGATGTTCAAAGTAATATCAGTGTGAGAAAGTGTAATTGGTATATGATGTATACAAGTTATGACAGTTGTATGTTGTGTATATGTTTCATATTCTTATTAGAAGAAGAGAGTGAAAACAGTTTATATAATTTCAGGAAAAACAACACATGAATCGATCTATTCAATCAATTCATTAAAGTTATAAAGCATACTAATCGATTTCGCGAATCTTGTTTTTCTTCAATCTTGAAACTGCATAAACTAATCGATATATCTAATTGATTATTTTAATAAGTTCTTCAGACCTGAATAGCAGTTTATATTTGAATCGATGTGCCTAATCGATTTGGAACGTTTTGTTCCAACAACAAGATCAAAACAATCGATTTGCTCATTCGATTCAAACATTTACATAGTCCTTAAGTCATCTCTGTTACTAAAACTTTTTGTATCAATCGCTTTAGTCAATTGATTTCACTGGTTACAGGAACACAGTGATTTTCACAAATCGATTTGCCTAACCGATTTGACTAGTTACAGAGAGTTGGCTTAAATCAACGTAATCGATGTGCCTAATCGATTATGGACTTAAGTCTGAAGAACATTTCATCAGTTGGTTCAATCAATCGATTTACCAAGTCGATTGATGCAAAACTTATTTCAAAAGAAATATATTAATGGATTGTGCTAATCGATTGTGTAAGTCCTAGACCAAGATTATTTTGAAACTTATTTTATTAAATCGATTTGCCTAATCGAGTTGTGAAACATTGACTTGGTTCTGTAACTCTCACAACCGATTGTGTCAATCGACTTGAACAATCTAAATATCCTTGTGATTGGAACAATCGATTTGCCACATCGATTAGGCCACAAAACAGCATGTCACTGACTTGCACATTCATTTTTAATAAAATGGTCAATCAATGTGTCTAATCGATTTTAGGCAATCAGTTTAGACTTGTGATAAGAACAATCGATTGGCCAAATCGATTAGCCTGTAAAACAGCATGCTACTGACTTGCACACTTAATTTCCAATAAATGTGCACATCGATTTGCCTAAGACTACTCGTTTACTAAATTCACAATTACATACAACCCTATTACAAAATCGATTTTACTAATCGATTTGCTTAATGAATCTTCAAACTTTTGTTGATTTCTTGAGTTCCAAGCTATTGTCTCAAGTTTGTAGGGTTGAGTTGTTGTTCCTGAAATTTTTCTCAGTTCACAATGTCATATTTATTTCATGATGTATGTTTGTCAATAATATCAAAAATGGACTTATGTCTAACATTCAGGCGTACCTCAAAAAAATAGTAGAGTAAAATTGGTTCAACATTATTTACATTAAAATGAATAATGTATTTATCTCTATATTAGAAAAATAAAAAATAAAAAAATAGAGTGAAATAAATCATCTGAAAATAAATCACATGTCGTTGATGATACTCATACCTTAATTTTGAGGGCATTTTTTTTTATCAATTTAAATTATTATAATCAAATAATAATTTACATTACTATCACTTCTATGCTCTAGCTTTTTAATAATTGAACAATTTTGCGGTCCATATAACATTACTTTATTCCCATCATTACTTTACTTACTTTTTCTCTATTTTTATTTTTTAACCAGTAGTGGTCTCTACCCTAGAGCAAGCAAAAATTAATATTGTGATTAATTTGTTGAACCATAATAACTTAATTATTAGATTAATAGTAGATATATTACTATTAAACTTTTGTCTATATTTTGAGTGTGCAACTTAGTGCCCTTGGAAAGGCCAAGTAGTCACAATCTATGACCCATGTAATGAATCATAATGGTTTTCAAGACCAAGCTACAGCCAATAAAATCATCTAATAAGCTGGCAATTATTCCATGCCATGTGAATTGTATAGTTGCATTGCTATTGCCTCCAAGTGGAGCTTTAATTTTTCAAGATCAAATTGAACATTATATTATGTAGCATATAATAAAATAAAATATAACACGACCAACAAAGGAGGAAAGTAAATAGTGACAGTGTTAGACAAATGTCGCCAATTATCTATTCTACTTACTAGGGAAAACAACAAAGTAGCTTCTTTTCTTGCTCTCTTCCTAATAATGCATTTTCAAGAAAACAGAAAGATATGTCACTGAAAAGACAAAATAGAACCGAATAAGTAAATTTGTGTGTATGTTTTATGCAGGTTATCTGTAGTGACCATTTCCCCAAAATTGTATTGGTTGGAAACATTTTCCTTTTGGAATGCATTTCCATGTGTCAAAAACATTTTTGGGTAAATTCTGGTACTTGGAAATCTTATTGGGTACGTTACTTTAAAAGTAAAATCAATTTAAAATAATTAAATTTTAAAAAATATTATGATATTGAATGTTATGTATTAAACGTTCTTAGTCCAATGTCAATAATCCAAACACGAATCCAGATTTTCTCAAGTAAAAACTCTTACACAGTTGAAAAATTGATAGTCATTTGATCAAGATCGACGATTCATTTTCAATCATGATATTTTTAAGTATAATATAAAAATTAAAATATGCATTTTAAAATTGAAACGATTCTTGAAGTCTTGATTAGAAGAATTGAAAATTCTATGGTTGTACGAAATTCGAAACCCCCAACAATATTCGTGCTAGAAAGAATAAATAATGTTCGAACAAGAAACAAATTATTGAAATCACTTTTTTTTTAATGAATTTAGCCGCAAAACTCACACATACCAAATACTGAGTTGTGGAATATTTTTTTTAATGTGTCTCAAAATATCAAATCTCTCTTCAACATTTTATCATCTGAATTGCACTCAAATTAACAAGTAATTAGATAATAAAGGATAAAAAAAATTAGTTCAGAATTCAGATCCAAAATAGTAAGCAAGTATTGAACTAGTGGGACAAATTATTGTGTAGGGTCCTTTTATCAATATTCCAAATCCAAAAAAACAATTGGACACCAAATGGCATAGATCAATGGTAACTTCTTAGGACTAATAAATAATTCTTCATATTCTGATAGTTTTCTAGCAATAGCATTGCCAAGTTGCATTGTATGTATTGTACACAGCTAATTCTTCATCACAACAAGCCAAACAATTAAAAGTTATTTGCCTATCAAACACAAATATACTATCAAATTAAAAAAAAAATGATAAAAAGTAATTCAATGTAACAAAAACCTTTTTATAAATTACCAATATTATGAGTTACAACAATACATACATATACTAAAATATCAGTGTAATTATTTTTCTATGGTGAAACAGAGTGATCCATGCTGGATCCAAAATGAGTTAGTCAATACTATAATGAGCCAACGATATTAATAGTACTGTAACTGTACAAATTATTGGTGCCCCTGTTAAATGCAAATAGCTATCTATTGGCTACAATTTTAAACACAACTATTGCTCTATAGGTGGCATAAAATATACAACAAATAATGTTACCATGTACGTGCTTTGAGGTGTGTTGTCGTCTCATAACTCGTTCATGAACCACGTTATGAAACTAAAAAAATGCTTCCAGAAGCCACAGAAACGGGTTAAAGGACCCACCGTGAAGGTGAAGATTAATAACTTAACAGACACAAACAACGATATTTCATATGATACTCACATATAGACTATGGTAATAATTTTATAAACTAAAAGTAATTGAATGAATCAATGTGTCAGTGCTACAGTAATTTTTCTGTTGTCAAATAAGAGGAAATGAGTCAACAAAAATGTATGTATTTAATATAAATTTTAGATCCAAACACATTCACTTTTAGTAACTCAAATTTCTTTTTATTGTATTCAATACAAGAAAGAGTACCGACAGGTCCTAAACTCTCTATTCAAACCATTCTCTCAAAAGAAACATGGAATTGGGCGATGTGTGGACTTTGGATGAGATGAAGTTAAAAAGCCTTGAAACAACTTCATTACATCAATAGGGTCATCAAGATAATATTTTGCCTTGCTTGATTTCTGACCAAGTGCAAACAAATATCTTTGGATAGACTCTAATATTATCTTAAAATTTGGATTCAACCTAACTCAAATCAACAAAATCGACTTCCAAAACAAACTAATTTTGTAAGATTAAGTTAGTTGAACCCAAATTCTAGTGGTTTGACTTCAACGATATGTTGGCCTCTCCTAACTAGTGCATATTCATTAGTAAGCACATTTTCAAGATAATCTATTATCTATTATCTAATATATATATATATATATATATATATATATATATATATATATTTAAAACAGACCCCAAATGCCACCTCACCCTATACAAATATTTCTCACATCAGCCAAAAAAAGTTGGATCTCTCCTCGTTTCTCCCCCTCTCAATCATCTCTCAATACCTAATTTTCTTTAATCCTACTCTATTTTTCCTCTTTCACAATTTCTTTCGTACCTCTAAAATCTATTTCATAATATTATTTTATAATAAATTTATAAATTATTAAATTATTTTACAATTATTTATAATTTATAAATTATTTTACAATTTGATAATAATTTATAATTTATATTATTATCAAATTATTTTATAAGTAATTTTATAATAAATTTATAAATTATTTTATAATATTATTAGTCATTTACCAATGGTAATAATTTATATTATTAATCATTAAATTCAATAAAAAAATCCGACTAATCACTCTTAAATATCAATATAAATGCTTTTTATCTAATAATATTATTTTATAATAAATTTATAAATTATAAAATTATTTTACAATTATTTATAACATATTTATAAATTATAAATTATTTTACAATTTGAT
>JBBPBT010001302.1:6449659-6470095 GCA_037974875.1 Cicer bijugum | reverse complement strand
ATTATCGATCAATTGTATAACTCACTCAAAGTAAGTAAAAAACCTACATTAAATTTTACCGTAACAACAAAAAATGGTGGAGATTCTTAAATTCTAGAATAAACATTCAATTTTGAAGAAAAATATAATTCATGAACTATATTAGAATTTTATTTGTAAGGATATAAGGAAATTTGTTAATATATATATATATATATATATATTAAAAAACAAAATATAGATTTTTAAATATACAAATTGTTATATATTTTCAATATTATATTTTTATATTCAAATCATTATTAATAAGTATATTTAGAGGAATAATTTTAATTTTATTATACGTGGTGTCTTTAGACTCAAAAAATTAGAGTGAATAAGTTCAATCAAATTATTGGATTGGAAGTGGTCTTATGAAACTTAATCACCCATTGACTCGATCAATATGTTTGCCAATAAATTGGTGCTCAAACCTTTGACTTTCTAATCCAATGAATCAAATTTGATGCATCTAAATTCTAAACATGTTAAATTTATTAACAACACATGTACTTATATGAAGAAGTTTCATTTTCAAGTAGTTTGAAAAAGCACAATCTAATAACCATTGAATACTTGATTGTTCTTTTCTTTCCTTTTCTTTTTTGAATAGTACTTGATCGCTCTTTTTATTATTTTTTACTTCAATGAGTCAAAGTTCAACTTTTAACGTAAACACCTTCGTCAAAAAAAGTGAAGGGATTTAATCAGAAAGCATCACACTAACGTTCAATAACAAAAGAAGTCAACATTCTAAATATGCACATGTTTAGAAAAATAAATAACTATATACCAATTTTTCATATGTTTAGTGGAGAATTAAGTCAACAAAGTAGCAAATTGCCACTAATGACCTGAATCTCAAATTCTCAACACCACTACAAGTTAAAGGGATCCTGCAACATGGTATCCACTTCCACATAAGAATCATAATGCGAAAATGCATAATCCGTGTGTCTCATGAGTACAACTCACACTATAAAAAACATCAAAAGAAGTAATTGTTGTACTAGAGTGTGGATTCGAACTTGCAATACCAATCTTCTCCACGCAAGTTCTGTGTGACCAAAACAGTTGAAAATGAAATTTTGCACATAACCATTGAATTGACACGAATAAGATGGCCTTTCATAGAAAAAGATAGAACTTGGTTACATGGCACATTAGCCATAGTTGTAAAAAAAATATTAAACAACTGACAAAAATATACCGAGAAACACATTAATAAAGGGCATACAAGTAATCTAGATGTTCATGATCCAACATAAAACTAATAAAAATATATTATGTAGGACGCTTTAGTTTAAACATGTTTGCCAATACACTAATATCAGTATCCGCTGATTCCATATCCTTGAAATAAGGTTCACATTTCTTAACGAACTTTTCAAGTTCAACCTTTTTCATTCTGCACTGTGATTTCACGATTTTTCTAGTGGAGTATCGTTCGTCGAAATCTAAAGAAGTGTTGAGTTGAGAATCGTCGTCGCTCTAAACCCAATTCATTTTCGAATCTCAATTTTGTGTTCGTTCAACTAACTAAGAGGGTGGTGCGAATAACGCTACTATTTACTTGTCCAACAAGACAATTCAATTCCATTCAA
Source organism: Cicer bijugum (assembly GCA_037974875.1). Classification (NCBI taxonomy): domain Eukaryota; kingdom Viridiplantae; phylum Streptophyta; class Magnoliopsida; order Fabales; family Fabaceae; genus Cicer; species Cicer bijugum. The sequence continues at coordinate 6,468,473 of JBBPBT010001302.1, read as the reverse complement.
TTTAGCTACACTTTCAATTTGTTGTTAAACAAAAATTCTCTCCTACTAAATAGAAGAAAAATGAAGCTAAAAAACATTTCCTCATTTCAGATTCTCACTCACGTTCACCATTTTCCTCCTTCTTTTTTCCATTCTTTCAATATAACAAAAAATTCAAACCCAACACAATCAGACCTTCAAAGAAAACATTTTAAAGAGAAAAGTCTCCAATATTAAAAAAAATAAAAATCCAAAATCAACTCAATACAACCACACTTCAATAGCTAATCTAAATCATAACTCAATGACTTCAAATAAAACTCCAAACCCAACTCAACACAACTACACTTCAATGGCTAATTCAAATCATGACTCAATGGCTTCAAATAAAGCTCAGTCGTCTTCAACTAATGCGTTTTGTTCCACTCCATCGTTGAACACTCAACTGAGGCCTCAAGCTGCATTGTTAGTCATGGTAACGAATGTAATTTTTTATTTATTACTTTTAAATATCTTTATTTTCAATATACATTTATATTAGACTCAATTGTATATTATTACCACCAACAGAAAAATATTATTTCTTCCTTCGATTACTTCAAAGATATAAACAAAGAGAGAGAAGTTTGACACTCGTATTATTGATGTGTGATATGTTCTCGACAAATATGGTCAATAGCATATTGAAATGGTGTTTGTTGATGTTAAGGTCAATTGAAAATTCTCTTTTGAAGCTTTAAATTGTGTCTTTTTCTTCAAACTACGTGAAGCCAATGTTTTTTTAAAGAATTGGTCATTTGAAACATGAAAATGTGTATTTTAAAATTTCATGTTAATTAAATTGCATTTCGAACTAAAGACTTATTTTTTGGCTTTGTTCATAGGGTAATATAATTCATGTTGTTATTCCAAAATATTATGTAGTTGGGTTCAAAGACATGTTGAAAGAACACACAACCTATATATTATGCACAATTGTTCTGTTGTTGATAATGATGACCAATTTATGCTTTGGATCACCATTATAAGTTAATGTTTAATAGTGGGGCTAATCTAACAAGGGAGAAGTTGGATCAAATTATGTCGCATGTTTGTAACTTTAAGTCTTTTGGTGATATCCTTAGTGGAAAATGTCGAAGTAATTTGTTAGTAGGTAAAGTTTTTAATATCAATTTCTTTGTTAAGTTTAAGAACTTCCATTACTATGTGTGCAATATAATAATTAATTGTTATATCCATAGATGTTATTGGTGTTGTACATGAAGTCACTTTCACACAAAGAAAGGGTGTTGGAAAGAAAGTTCAAGATTCATTTAATGTGAAAGACCTTAGGTAAAAACATAGTTTCACATTTATAAATAGTTATGAATGTTAACGAAATTCAATCTTCAAGAAACCCAATACAATATAACAAATCATTTTTAATTGTTTGTAGTGGCAATATTATTAAATGTATTCTTTGGAAAGACTATGAGAGAAAATTTATGTCTTATAATGCCAAACTATCTAAAAATGCAGCAATTATTATTATTTTAACACATGCACCGATCAAACATGCACATGGTAATTTTTTAACATTCTTGTAGAAAAGTTATTATTATTCAACAATATCTTCATACATGCATATCGATTTATATATTTATCTTAAATACCACATAGGAAACACTCCAACAGAGGTGTCAAATGTATGAAATTAATCAAAGTTGTTCATCAATGAAAACAAGCCTGAAATCGAAGAGTTCACAAAAGTAAATATATTAGCCATTTACCATTACAATTACTTTGTCAATTTTTCTGATTATTTAATTTTCAAACAATACTAATTATAATAAATATTTACACAGTATTCCAAAAAAGAGGTCTTTGTGGATACATTAGAAATTATGGCTCAGACTTTGGGATCAAGTCAATATTCTGCTCAAGATTTTTTTGCTACAAAGTTGATCTCAAGTCCATCAAACAAATATGCACAATAAAAAAGGTCAATAATATTAAAATTACTTTGTTTATCGTTATTATACTTTTTATGTTCATTTCACATTCATTATATTCAAACTTCATGCGTGTCAATCATTAACATTGTCCAGGAATACAATTGTGTCACCATCGGTACTACTATCAACTTTGTTGTATCAAAATATGAATGGTTCTATTACTCATGTGACAAATGCAACAAGAAAACTGACAAGGTTAATGAACCATTTAAGTGTAAATATGGTAAAGAAGTGATGACAGCCATACCAAGGTTAATTACATTGTTTCACATAAATACTCTCATATTTTTAAGACTATATGTTTATATGTAATTCAACATTTAAATAGGTAAAAAGTTGAGATTTGCATATCTCATAATGGATATCGTGTCACATGTTTCTTTCGAGAGGCTGATTACTTTTATATACTTGGGTTTATTGGTGACGAAATTTGGAGCTTGATGTTAGAGGTATATGATCCTACAACGTTTAAAAGTTATAATTATAATTACTAATAGTGTTTTATTATCATTTATAAATTATAATAACCATTTAAATTGTTACTAATATTTATTAGGTTAGTGAAAATAATCTAAAAATTTATCCACCGTTTCTTAACGTATGCTGAATAGGCATATGACACTTAGAGTTAAGATCCCGCCATCATTTGGATTTTTTGAACTTGAAGAAATAATTACACACACCCAACCAATCAGGTAACTAAATGGAGTAGGAGATATGTCAATCATATGTATTATTACCAATAATATACTAAAGGTGAGATTATAATTTTAGTAACTTATTTATATTTTAATTAGACAACCTCTCAAACGCAAATCACTCTTGATGGTCATTATGAAGACAATGATCGTGTCGATATAAACATTAATTAAGTCTATTTTGTGTGTTTGGTGTATATATATATATATATATTCTCGACTATGTCATGTAGGTTTCATAAAATCAAACTCTCATGAAACCTACTCAAAGTGGAGAAATTCATTTTACTATTGTGAGTTTTATTTTATTTATTTTATGATTGATTTTCTTACTTTTTTTTTCTTCTTTAAAACCTCACTATTTTGACATTTCATAAACCATTTTTTATTTTTCTTAACAATAATCTCTTTCAACAACTACTGACTATGACCTAGATTTCACTACAACTATAACATCTGCTAAGAGGATTATAGATGCATTTCATGGTGGAGATTATGCATCAGCTCAACTCTCAACCTCAAAGATTATGAAACAAATTAAGATTGAATGAACTTATATGAAATATATGTTATCAAATATATGTATGGATGCACAATCGCACTTTTGTATCAAATTTAGATGGATTTTGTTATCGAGAATATACTGAAGGTAACAAAGAAGCAAATGAATGGGGTTCTGGTCATTTTCTAAGAAAGTTATTTGTCATTATGTTAATTTCAAACTCAATTAACAGGCAAAAGCATGTTTAGGAAAACACTTGGATGACATTGGCTGATGGCATTTTGTTGGGAATCAAGATTTGTTTAGATATAACAACACAACTTCATAAGTTTTGATAAATTTAAATTCAATGTTGGAATTATGTCATTAGATATGATAATCATATGTTAATATCTATTATATATATATATATATATATTTAAAACATATTTTACTGCCACCACATACTATTTTTTCCATATATACAAATATTTTTCATCTCAGCCAAAAAGCTGACGTGTACGTCTTTATAGAGAGTTTCCTCTATTTAGTTTTTTAAATAGTTTTTTTTCATAAATCTATACATCTTCCACTATCTTATATTATATCTCCTATTTAAATATTATTTTATAACGTCTACTCAGAATTTTCTAAATTAATCACACGTTATTATTTCATAACTTTGTTCAACATCTTTCACATTAATTCCACATTACTACTCAATACTTTTTTTTGTCTGGATTAATCAACTTCACATTTTCGTCTATATTTATCATTTACTTATTTGCTAGCAATTGGATACATCTTTTCATAATATATAATATTGAACTTAATAACATGAGAAGTTTCTTCAACTTCTTTTAAATTGAGAGTACATATGTCTCTCTTGCTTATCCCTAAAATATATTTCGACTATTTATATGAGTGTGGTTGCTAACAACATTCGTCTAACAATGATATTTCTCTTCTATAAATTACATTGATAAAATTGAATATATATTATTGATATAACTATTATATCAATAATCATTTGACAATTGAGACATAAAACTTCATATTGATTTTTTAAAAAAATCCCCTTAAATTAAATAAATTAAAATGTATCCACGTGCGAGTTAGCATCTAGTTATATATTGTTGTAGATTTGGAATTAAGTGATGAATAATTAAAAAAATCTAACATTGATTGAAATAGAAAAACTTCTTCAATCAAATAGAAGGAGTCTTAAGAATTATCCATCACTTCCATATCCAAGTGATTACGTCACACGGACACACCTGAATTGGAAATCGTCTCATTTATGACAAGCACAACTATGATCCACAAGTTGAACAACAAATTTTTATTGAGTTGTTTGATTCTCTAATAGGTACATACCATTAAACTAAATTTTAATAAACCTTCAAAAAAAAATATATAACATCTTCTTAATATAATATTTGATATTTATTAAAGGCTAAATTACATATGCGGTTGCTTAATTTAATTTCAATTAACGTTTTAATTCTATATTTTTTTTTCTTTTCGATTTGGTCATTTATTTTAATTTTAAGTGACAATTTGATATTTTATGTTTTAAAGTGTCAATAATTTTATCATTTTTTTTACAAAAATTCAAAAAAGATCATCAAAATTTTTAAACAAAACCATAAAATAATAATCATCTTCAATATAATGCAAATTTCATCAAATGTATAACTCAAATATTCAAATAAACACATATTTTCATCTTCAACAACAAATAAATAATGAAAATATAAGTTTATTTTAAAATTTAAGTTATACATTTGATGAAATTTGCATTATATTGAAGATGATTATTTGCATTTTATTTGCATTTTATTGAAGATATTAATGAATTTTATGGGTTTTGTTTTAATATTTTGATGATTTTTTTTGAATTTTTGTAAAAAAAAATGACAACATTGTTGACATTTTAAAACATAAACTATCAACTTGTCACTTAAAATTAAAATAAATGACTAACTCGGGAAAAAAAAAAGATAAAGAACTTAAACGTTAACTGAAATTAAGTTAAGAGACCGCAGGTGCAATTTAGCCTTTATTTAAACTATATCACCATTTTTTTTAGATGAATTAAGAAAAATCTTTCACAAAATAATGCAAGCATTAATGCAACATACTGGAGGAGTATCTTTTAATGTGGAATTGAAAAAACATTTATATGGAGAACTCTTGCATAAAAAATGTGTTCCAAAAAAGATATGGTTTTGACAGTTGCATCAAGTGGAATTGCATCTCTACTACTTTCAAGGGGATGTACAACTCATTCAAAGTTCAAAATTCTTGTTCCTATTTTTGATTGTTCCACCTGCAATATAGACAAATGTAGTGAGCTTGTTGAACTATTGAAATAAACACAATTGATCATTTGAGATGAAGCTCCAATGACTCATAAATATTGTTTTGAAGCATTGGACAAGAGCCTCAGGGATATGATGGATTCAAATTGTATTTTTGTAGGTAAAGTTATTATATTTAGAGAATATTTTAGACAAATTTTACCAATTATCCCAAGAGGAAGTCGTTCATATATCATTCATGTATTCATAAATGCATCATAAATATAAGATCATTGTCAAATATTGACATTTACAAAAAACATATGTTTGCAAGAGGGAGTAACAACACATAAAAAAGTTACGTTGCAAGAATTTTCAAAATGCATATTAGATATAAGTCTTGGGAGTTGCAAGATTATTATCTATATTAAGTTATATTTTGTTATATCGGAGTTCATTTATTATTAATGTTCTATGCATATGTTTCAAATAATTCAATTATATTTCACATTTATGCAACTATACAAACAACAATTTTTTTTATAAATAGTGAATCATATTGTTATTTTATTTACTATTTTCAATTATATAAATTATTAACTAACATATATTTAACTTATCTAATTAATCGATTAATAAAATAATCCCCACACGCAAACCCGTAATCTTCAATTTGGAGAAAATTCTAGAAATATCTGTAGGAGGTGAGTTTGCAAAAATATTCCAAATCATTTCTATTAGTAATTTTTTAATAAAGATTAATATCATTTTATTAATAATTAAATATATTTTTAGTCTTTATATTATTTCAAAACATTGCTTTAAGTACCTATAAATTTTTTAAAAAACAACACTACAAATTAATATCCTCTCACTGATCAAAAGAATCTCTTAATCAAATGTAACATATTATCTGAAACAAAATTTGATTGAACTAAGAAAATGAATTGAAAATCATTTTCAAACCTAAGTAAAAAAGGATTGTCCACGAGCCAACATTAGCAAAGCAAAATAATGAACATTTTGTAAGGAACCGTGAGACATGCCTAAACACTAACCTCAATACTGGATAACTTAAAATACACTTATGCATAAAAATTGCACAAATATAACCAACCTAGTAATTTCTCCACAGAACAACCTCCAAGCTGATCGAATTGCAAAACTCAAATTCCTGCAAGAACTTTTACTGCCTTCATCACCCTGCATCCCAATATTAGTTTGGATCCCTTTGCGCATATATAGCATTGTAATCAATCCAACAAAATCGCTACTCTTCATCTGGAATTTCTTTTTTTGAGCTCTTATTTCTTTTCTTGGATGCTGACTTGCTTCCTTCTTCTCTTGATGCCATCTTCTCAGGTCCATCATTTCCTTTAGACTTTTTGCGTTCTTCGCTTTGCTTAGCTCTTCTCTTTTTTTCACTACCATCTATCCCATTTTCTTTAACTTTAGAAGACTTTTTTCTTTTCAAAGGTGATGCTTCAATTTCTTCCCCAACTGTGATCTCCTTCACTGTTTGTTCCTTGCATGGTAGCGAATCCGCTCCTTTGGGCATATCTGATTAAATAAAATTAGATGAGCATAATAATAGTTGTACTCTTTCGAAAATGAAATAACAAATCTATTTGCAGCCCCTCATCCTAAATTATTTAAGTGTCTCTCTTAGTTAATTGATAATTTTGAATATTAACAGAATGAATATTGATAACTGCACCCTTCAATCATTGTCTGTTTCAAATCCAAACACAGATCATCAATCTCTTTCTCTTTCTTTTCTTGATTGAAAATCTTGAGAGAGAAAAATACTACATTAATAAACAAGCAAATACTAACCTTCAACAATGAAATTGGAGTCAAAAAGAACATGCAGAATATGCTGCTTAAGGAAAACCTGCAACCAGTCAAAATATGTGATTATGACTACAATACAAGAACATGAAAATATTTTTAAAAAATTACTAACTTCACAGATGCATATTACTAAAGGAAGAAAACAAATCTGGCAGTCATTGGAGACCAGGCTAGTTCATATTTAACTCAATGTTGTCAATCACGGATAGCGGGTGGAGCGCCCAACCACGAAAATGGAATAGCGGGATGAGCGCTATTGTGAAGACCAAAAAACAGTATATAAACTAAACATAAAATACAAACAGTAGACAAAAATACTAAAAAATAGCAAAAATAAAGGGGTAATCATAGTACTTCATATTTCATAACCAAAAAGTAACAGAAACAAAATGAAGATCTAATATTAGTCCAAAATAAGTTCTAACAGTGGCAGAAAAAGAAGAAAAACAGTGGCAGAAACAAAAAAAAAGTGGAAGAAGAAGAAGAAAAACAGAGAAGAATCAAAATTGAAAACAGAGGAAGAATAATAACGAAGAATAAGAAGGGTCGCAGCAGTTATGAAAGGTCAAGAAGAATAATGTGAAGAAGAAACGTCCACAAATAATAAAAGAATAGGGATTTGAGTGTGAAAAGGCTCAAATACCCTTCACAAATAACAACAATTTAAAATATAGGAATAAGTCAAACGGTACATAACAATATATCCAAACATAGGTAGATTTAATCAACATAAGTTAATGGCCTTTAGTTTACATATTGTTTTTTATCTAATATTCAAATAAGCCAGAAAGGTTTAAATGGCCAAATATCATTAATTTCTTTTAGTTAGCAGTGACATACAAATCAGAAAAACATGAACTATATAACACATTGAAAAGTACAAAGAAAAAGGATGTAAAACCTACAGAAGAAAGAAGCTGTCTTGTCTTGGTATCCCAAAGTCGTAAATAGCCATCCATTCCTAAACAAATATTCATGATATGAGCAATAGTGGTGGACATGGAAAACTCTGTTGATAACAGGAGTTTGATATATTTTTATCAGACTAAGAAATGACATCACTTTATTATCTAGGAAAAATAAAGTGAACCAGTGAATACATGCCCTGTAATTTTTTTTTGAGGTTCAGGAATAATCACGCTCAAGTTAGATATGGTAACAGAAGATTATAATTTGCCTCCAGATGAACAGAAGATTAATTTTTTCATTACCAGATGAAGCTACCACAGGTAGCTCGGGGTGCCTGACAATGGATCTGATGCTTCCAGAGCATTTTCCAGTAAAACATCCTAGCATTTTTCCTGCGTTTATTAAAATAATAGTAAAATAAAATCATTCAAAAAGGTCAACTACAAGACAAAATTAATAACGTTCACAATAATTGGAAGCTATAGCGTAACGCAATTGCATCCGCTGACAATCAATTGTCTAAATAGTAGGAAGTTAGAAACACATCAATGTAAAAGCCACAAGGGCTCCTCTTAATTACACACACATAAGTATTTTTATGCATAAAAACGATATTTCAGGAATCTAAATTGAAAATTACCCAAATGTGACCAATGTAAAAATGCCATATATCCAAGTTAAAAAAAATGTCATATATCCTGTTCTACTAAAGAAGGATGTTTTGCAGTATCTAATTGCAGTACCTAAAACGATAATTTCATTCCAAAGGTTGCTGGAAACCCTAAAATTATCTCCAGATACTTTGATGGTACTCTTTCGTTGTTGCTCAAATAAGATCTAAATAATCTCCTTAACATCTCCAGCACAAAAAATACTGCGAACAACATGCCAAAGCCACATCCTAGTTGAATTATATTCCAAAGATAGATAATTCATTAACTAATGCTTAACCTAAACTGAAATCCCCAGAAAAATTGTACGGAAGTCTGTCCTTGACTAAGATAAGAATATAAAATATGAAATGTTCCACATTTACAAATTTGAATTATCACTTGGTCTTTTAAGAAAAGGTTACACTGTAAATGACCATTCAAATATTGGAAAAATGGACCTTCCATCTATACATAATAGCTACAAAAATGAACTTAACTCGCTGTGTGAAATGCAAGGTGTATATTTTTAAGGGACTAGATCCAACTTCTATTGACAAAATAATAGCTAGTTTATAAAATTGTCTAAAGGAAAATTATTTTATAGAATTAATATAACAAATAAGCAGCAAGAATATATAGCCCAAAACTTTCAGCCATAAATAGAAAATGAGGAATGTCAATGAAGAACAGCAGTAATACAGTATACTGAATAATATAGAAGTTTAACAATGTTGTAACAACTTGCTAAGTTTATGAAACATCTCCAGAACTTTAGGGGATACCTGTACGAATATCAACAGAAGCCATGTCACCAGACCCATTCCCTACGTAGATTGTATTGCCATCTATATCCTCTGCCAGTGCTTTAATTGGTGTCTCACGAAAGTCTATAGAGAGAACAGGCCTCCTCTGAGCAGATATGTCATAAAGACGAACCTGTTCGAAAGACAAAGGTTGTAAATGGAAGAGTGATTGGAAAATGTTTAAGTACTAGTAGAGATACAAGAGAATACATAACAAAAACAATTAATTTTTCCTTTCTGTAACAAATAGTTGATTTGAAAAGTAATTAAACTTCTCACATTATAAATATATGTAAAGAATATTTTTGGAACTCTTGGGGAAAATGAAAATTAAAAACTACCATCCCATTCAATTAAATATTAAATAATAGAAATATCAAAGGCCAAATCTTTCCTATTAAGAAAATAAACCTTTCACATTCATAAAAGATACACCCTGTCCCTTAATATAAAAGTATTAAGAAAGGTGGTTAATTTGGTTGATAGCAATAAACTCGTCAATGTGAATAAATTTTTCAAAATTACCCATATAATTATTGATCTCATAATTCTACTATCTTACTTTTTGTACTCTTTCAACCAAGCCTCACAAGAGAGAAGTTTATCTATCCCATGTGCAAAATAAATAGGGGTATTTTTGTAAAAAAATAATTAATGCAATGGCCAATTTGAAAGGAGTCATAAAAAAGGACAAACAAACCTCAAAAGAGTCTTATATTTAGGGATGAAGGGAGTATAATTTAACTAGATTGCTATCCTTTACAGGACAGATTAGCAATAATTCATGACAATACAGTATTCATACATGAATATACTTGGTGGAAATATGTTTCCTTCCCTCTTGAGAAAATATAATCTGTATTTCTCCGTAATTCCATATAGAAGAGAAGTATTTCATGTCATCAGACACCAAAGATCTTTTTCTTCATTTACTTTAGAATTTAAGAAGAATTCAATGATTAAAATTACCTGATGGTTATTGGTGCCAGCAACAAATTTTCGATGGTCATCTTTACTTAGAAATGAAACAGATGTGAACCAGGTAGGTGTAAATATACCAAGGCTGTTTTTAGGAGGCTGCATAGGTTAAAAGAATTGGTAAAATCAAGATTGGTTAAAAAAATCAAGATGTGCTCAAGCAAAAGATAAATTGGGTAAGATAAATTAACAGTTAATTAAAAATGTGAAATGAAGGCAGTTGAAGTAATGGCTCACAGATTTGGCATTCCAGATCTTAGTCTCGTTAGCAAGATTCCAAATATTGACTTCAACACCTTTCCTACAAATAAATTACTTATTCATTATTTCTCAGGTGTCAAGTAAATATATTTATAGATTATAGATAATAGCTATGGCTATAAGATGCTGCCTTGTTTAGATTCTCAATGGTTGGTCATAAAGGGTGTCTATTTTTATGCTGTATAGATCGGTTGTAAGTTGTAATATGCTTGTGACTGATGCATAATCAAGCTAATTCATGTTTGAGCAGTAAGGAAGGTCTAGTATATCTTGATGATTTTCTCTATATGACCTTCAATAATAGAGTTAGTCTATTATATTTTCTTTTGTTTCCTCAAACTTATGCTGTGGTTAGTGTTTAGTTCCTTAGGTACAGAGGGAGAAAAGTGAATTCTTAAAACAATAATATTATGTTGATATTTATGTAAATGATATGTTGGATGTTATTAAATTAAATTAGAAAAAACTACTAATCCTTATTTATACTAACACTAGAATGTTAATTTTAATTAAATAAGGAAACAAATCATTATATGTACCAAGATACGGAACCCAACCCTAAGATATAATCAATGATATTCTAAATGGATGAAGACTTAAATATATTATGATACATTTTAGTGAAAGCCATCCCTAATGCTAGTTGGTAACTTAAGCATCTATCAAATGATCAAAGGTCAAATTGTAAAACTCTGCTTTCATGCAGCCAACTACAGTCTGCAGAGTCTTCAAGGCTTTATTTCTGAATACAATACAAGCTCCAATACTCGGATCTTTTTTACATATGTTTTCTACAAAGTTAGTAAGAATCTCTGCATGCGTACTATGGGGGTCTTGAAGTAAGGCAACACAAATTATATGGATAAAGCCCAATGACAGGATTATCAAAAAGTTCGCACCATTGCATCTATTGTAGAAAATAATGCTCCTTTTAAAATGATAAATTTGTTCCTAATCATTATTTTTGAGGGATTACATCTGGCTGGCCTTCAAATCAGAACCCTCACAGATCGCTTTTTTACCATAAAATCAAAAACTGTTCAAACAGTTTGATAGCCATGAGCATTCAACATATCTTAGAAGTTTCTTTTATATGCAAATTGTAAAAACTCACCCTCCAAATAAAGCAAACTCCTCATTTCCATCCACCTTGCAACACAAGATGCTACCACCATTACATACATCCCAGGTTTTTGAAGAATTAGTAGAGGAAGACCCTGTCAACGAATCAGGAACTTCAATGGACCTTATACTTGCATTCCCTTTGCCCGTGCATGTAAGTAAAGTACAAACCCTAAATAACAATGACCACATGTGAATGATGTTGGAAGTACACAAATACAAAATCACACACATAACAGCCGCACACATACTTACATAAGTACAAACACACAAGTGTATTGTGCAAGATTAGTGTATTTTGAACATGAGCGACAACTTATTAACTTGCAGACTGAAATAAGACAGTGCCAATGTCGAATAACTTTAGAAAATGTATGAAAATAAACAGCATATGACTGGAGCAAAATTACTGTTCAAATTATAGTATTAAAGTGAAGAACAAAACAAGAGAAAAATGACAAAAATATCTTCAGTTCAAATTATAGTATTTAAGTGAAGAACATAAAACAATACCAAAACATAATGCTCTTATCTATACTAATAATTAGATCAAGTACTAATACTACTAAAACAAGTCCAAAACAGTAACAATGGGCCTAAGAATCCTAGTATTCTAACTTCTAAGAACTATCATGAAGAATTAGATGTGAGACCTACCGACAGAGCAACCTATCAAAATAACCCAAAAGTCTCATGTATATGCTGTTGCATTGCATTCACACAGTTGCATGAAGAAAGACCAAGGTAATTCAATTATTCATAGAGAAATTTTACTGTGGTCATAGCTCTTCAGCTAAACAAATTAAGCAAAACCTCAAAATACAATAACGACAGGAATGAAAACAATATTAAACAGCAAAAAATCTACTGTTTATATACCTGGAATCTAACTCAAGATTTTGTTTTGCAAATAAATGCAAACCAATAATATTATTCTCTTCAGACTGAACATCTCCATCATTGGCGGTCGTAATTGTAGCATGAGAATCTCCATTGACAAGGCTCAAAACATCAATCTGAAATATTTATACATTGAGTGAAATGCATGTACATTTAATAACAAATATTTTCAGAGACAACTATAGAACCGCAAAATAGTTTACCTGGCCATTTTTCCTTGCTACAGCTAATAACTGCAATACAAGAAAAGCATAGGGAAATAATAAGAATCCAATTTTCCTGAATAATAATGACTTAATGGTGAATTAGAAAAAGGTTTAAACAAAGAGAAAAAGTACAGGGTGAGATTTTCGATCAATGATTGAAACAGCATTAACGGACTTGGATGCATTAGGTTCGCCCCATCTCTCTACAACCTTAGGACCTCCTTGATTTTCACGGGATTCGATAACTAACATTACAAAACAGATAGGAAAATAAGCAAAAACAAAGTGATAGAAATAATAATAAAGAAAAAGAATAGAAAAATGTAAGACCTTTGATAAGACCAAGTGTGTCAAAGGTTAGGGCACGAAGTGGTGGGCAGCCAGGGCACTCCAGAGTGGTAGTGCGAGGCATTTTGCGCAAAGAAAAGGATGCAGAACAAAGTAAAAACCAGTTCAAGAACCTGTTCTGCCAACAGCCAGTTGAATGTAATTGGATTATTCTCTTACTGTACAGTTTTAGCAGACAGATCATCGTAAAATATTGAAAGAAACAATGCTATCTTCACTACAACCAGCAAATATCCATAAATTTCTGAAGGTTAACCTCACAGTAATTCAACTGGGAATACTATTAAACTCCAAAATCAAATTATTTACAATATTTAATATTGTAGTTCCAATATATTTATTTAGTCAAATGATTCATGCAATCATTGTATGAATCATTGTATTAATGCAATATTAGGTCTGAAAATGCGATTGAAAAACTAATTAACAGTAGTTACAAAATTTTGAATAAACTTCAAAATTGCAGTAATTACAACCAATAAACTTCAAGGATCTTTCTCATATCTCAAAATTCAAATTCAATAGTAATAAAAATGCTTTATGAAAATTTAGCAACGAAAATGGTACAAAACAAATAATAAACACGAGAAACAAAAATTGCAGTAATTACAATAGTTATTAATAATTCTGATTAAGCCAGATTATCAAAATACTAGAGTGTTCACTATACAGCTAGGCATTATAATATATAAAAATCAAATATGCAAATAATATTATATAGCAAAAAATTAAGTTGTAATAAACATAAAGTGGAGTATCAAATAATTTAACTACATGACTTAAAAATACCTTAAAGTTCCAAATCACAAATAAAAAGAAAGTCACAAATCAGATTCACAACCACAAATAAATCAGAATCACAGTCACAAATCAGAGATAATATGCACAAATCAGAGTTACAGTCACAAATCAGAGACAAAGGGAGTCAATTCGCTTGCTGATCAATGATAAAAAAAAAACATCTGGTTGACAAGCCTATTATCAAACAAATAGAACCACTTGATTTGTGCATATTATCAAACACCTTATACGCAACATACATCTATCAATCCTATCCATTCACTAACATCTATCCATTTACTGATTCACTCAACAATTGTAACAAAAAAAGAGAGATAGATATCAATCAATTTGATAACAATGGCATAATAAATTAAGTAATAAAACAATTCCGTTGATAAACGAAATTGAGAGATGAATTGAAATTCAGACACGAACCTTTTGACAAACGGAAAGGGAAGAGATGGAAATAGGTTGGAATCGCAGAGGCGAGCACAGATCCTTGCGCGACGGAGTGAGGAACAAAGATTGTGACACTACGGCCGACGGAGTGAGGAGCACAGATCGAGGACGACGGAGAAGGAGAGAGGAGAAGATACAGATGTTAGGGTTTTAGGGTTTTAGATATGTTCGTAATTTTCTAATTTTAATAAGGGTAATTTTGGTCATTTAACCTATAATTTTTTTTTATTGGCCGCGGCCCCCCTTGAGGAACAATAGGGATAGGTAATTCCTAGAACAAACTCAAGTGTATAACAATCCAATTCCTGGAACTCTTAGTGTTCCAAGATTAGAACCAAGATCATGCATTAAATCCATTGAAATCTTGTCTTTAACTTCACTCCTGTATTTTAATACACTTCCATAGTTCCATGTGTACATTATTGATAGCAAAAAGGTTGCACTTCCTAGGTGTTGTGTTTTGTATAATTTCAAGAAAGAGTAAAGTTGTTACAAGTTAATCAATATCCTGATGTTTGATTAATGCTTTTGCATAAATTTTTACTACACATAGTCAAGTTGGAATTATGATCATCATGAAACATATATTGCAAGTTCATAATATAAAATTGGGGTCAAATCATCATATAGTCAAACATTTCATGGTATAAATTTAGTAATCATCACAATTGTGAATTTAATATTGATAAAGAAAAAGAATAAAAAAACAATTAGTACTACTTGGAATATTGAGATGAGAGGAACTTTATCATATGCATTTGCAATATCAGTAGTGCTTCTAAAGATGGAAACAACAAATATTCATATGACCATAAGAAACCATTTAATCACAGGGATGTAAATTTGTCCCCTGAACTTTGTTGAGGTGTGAATTATCTTGAGCCTAGGAAAGCACCCTAAAGCCATAGATTGCTTTATGCATGAAAATGTAGCTGATATCATTGCTTGGCTAGCAATCATAGCAGCAAGTGTAACAATCACAAACACAGGCCAAAAGAACAAAATTTTCAAAATTAGAGTTTTAAGGACAGTGATTAATATGCATAATCACATACATTATAATATCAGTAAACATTACTTGGAACAGAAATAGAATATATTTGAATAAAAAGTAAGGTTCTTCAGAAGCTTGGCCCATATAAGCCAGGAGGAGACAAGGAAATACTATACAAGTGAGGGAAATCTATATAAGCAATTATGTAAGAGTTTCAGTGCAAATTCAAATCATTATAGAAGACATGATAAATTTTGTGGATGTTTGGCTTGATGGTGAGTTTTGCATAATTATGGTATGCTATCGTAATTTTAGCAAAAATTACATTTCAAAGCTTTAACAAAATCACCAAAAATCTAAACATGCACTTAGTGGTTCCCTATTCAAATAGAAAGGATTTCGAACTTTCAAAAACCTGTATTGCTCTTGCTGAAAAATGGCCCAGATCAGCTAACATTGCTTCTGAATCTGCAGAAGAAATGAACACCATGTGTATGTAATGTATCTCATTCTTGTACTCAAGGTTATTTCCATGCATCATATATTTCTCATCTATATGGACAAGCATGAATGACTTATTTCCCAAAGGATTTAAAGTAAAATATGTATCAGGTAATTTTTTTTAATATTTTCTAGCATTAATTTGGTACTTCATCCAACAACATGCAACAAGAATCCTATGATTTGATTTCAATAATTTTTACATATGATATGTGCTTATCCTTATAGTCATAGATATCATACAAACTCATTAACGTATAATACCAAGATTAGGCTAAGTGAACTCTATGAATCAGACACGGACATCAGACACAACACTTGCACGTAGGCACCAATAATAATTTATGAAAATAGAAGTGATTGAATGTAACAATATGCGTCAGTGTCATTTCGGCGTGAGTGGACACGTCTTCAATCTGAAATGTCGATGCTACATGTATTGAATCATCTATACAAAAGAAACTTCAAATACCTAGTAAAATGTCAATAATTAGGTTAATCAAATGCAGTACTCATGTTTGAAAACCATGAAAGTGATAAAAAAAATTACCTGTAACACAGAGCTGACCAAGCATTTTTGCCATTCTTCTTAAGAAACAAAATATGAGTTGGATTGGTTGCTCCCAAAACAGCTATGTCATGCTTTGTTATATTATAAATTCCAACAGAACCAAGATAAATGAACCATAAAGCATGTATAGGAGAAAACATGAAACCCATTTTACTGGTTCCAAATCTTTGTATGCTGAACAGAGCCACTAGGACTACTATTGAAACCATAACCACTTTAATCTACAAACAACAACAGTGAAAACAAATTAAATTATTTTGTGCAAAATTCTAACTTGTTCATTTCCATAAGAAAAATAAAAGCCATCATTCTTGAGAGAATGAAAATATACTCACTTTGATCAATCCAATTTATTTCACTTGCAGTCCACTTATGGCAGAAATCACTACAATTTAAATAAACACATGACAGCATTGATAATACTGATAGAAAACAAGTTAAATAAACACCTTAATTAAATGCTTATAGCATAAAAACTTATATGATTATGTATAAGTTTTTCTTTACTAAAAGAAAAAATTAGGTCAAACAATTTTTAAGTAAACTATAAGTTTTTTCATAAGTTCTCTTGGAGAACTTGTGGACATAAACTGACAACAATTTATAGACATGTCATAAGTTATTTTTATAAGTTCTCTCAAATACTCTTACAAGTGTTTATACCAGCATACACGCTCAAATCAACCAATTCAAAAAATCTGAAGAAATATAAAGTATAAGTTATTTTCATTAACTATCTTGGAGAAATTATTAAAATAAGCCAAAAAAACCATATAGACTCATCATAAGTTGTTTCCATAAACTATCTCAAATAAGTCAATTCCGTAAGTCATTTTCAATGGTTAACACATGAGCCTTTAACATTCACCTGGACTTTTAGCAAAATGTACTTAACTCTTCTATGTCCTTGTCAACAAGACTTAATCGGAAAAAAAGTTGTGTATTTAATAACCTGACATAGCTGGTGTTAGAATACCATCTCCAATAACCATGGAAGTTCCTAGTAGAATCAGAAGCAACAAAAGAGTTTTCAAAGATGATTTTCTTTCCAAAATCTGCTTTATGTTTAAGGCCCCGTTTCAACTCAGGAGTGGGAAGCTGAAGCCTAAAACTAGAGATGTGTTCATCGGCTACTTTACTATTTGGAAGCATATTCACATTTGCATATCTACAAATCAAAGAGTATAGTGCAAATGTTCCTCCTAGAGTTCAACCATGAATGTACAAAAAGTTAGTAATATTAACAACAGTTGTGTTATGTTCACACAATTTTACATCAAAATTCGACAACACCTGAGATGGTTAGCACAGTTCAAATATGTGGTTAATTATACTTAGTAAATGATTATTGATTATAACAAAGTGTTGCAACTCATTAATCATTTGTTAAACACAAATTTGAATGTTATTAACCACGACTTTAACTGTTCAAATATATATTCATATATTCATTAACAATCCAATATGTGTTCAAATATACATGATATTTATTAACTACGGTTTGGGTTCAAAATACACTTGAAAATCATGGTTAATTGTTCAACATTTTAGTTAATTGTTAATTATATTTATTAACCTTTCACAAAAAATAATTAATCACATACTTAAATTGCGTTAAATATCTAAACTGAATCAAAATTGTGTGTCAAAATATCATTTCTCTATTAACAAATTGTAGCATTAACACTTCAGATTGAAGACGTATATAATATCTGACAGTGTTTACGTCAACACTTATAGTTACATTTAATCACTTTAATTTATTATTAGTATCAATGTCGTAACTGATATTTATATCTCAGTAGTTAATAATTAATGATAAATCTCAATTAAAATAGGGGAAGAGAATCCCATACCTTCAACATTATCATTTGCTTTGAGTAATGGAAGAAGTGCTATTGTGTACATAACTAATGATAATGCTCCCAAGACATCAACATCTGATTCAATTGAACCTTGGTGAAGACATCAGCAAAAACATAAAGAGGACTAGTTCCTAAATCAGAAAAAAAAAAAA
>JBBPBT010001302.1:6438158-6449352 GCA_037974875.1 Cicer bijugum | reverse complement strand
CTATTTTTTTGGGAGCCACTTTTTATGCATTTATGTGCTTTTTTAAGAATAAAAGTAGTTGCTTTTTTAATACCAACAATATTAGTAAAATTGGTGAGCTATTTGTTTCTCTTAAATAATGTCTCCTATTCGAGTTTTGGAAAGAGTTTCTGTCCTCAAATTAGAAATATAAGGTTACAAAGGAAAAATTTCTAAATTTTATTGCATAATGCTAATAGTTCGCCTTAACATTACATATTTATATAGAAATTTGTCTCTCTTAATCTAACTTTTTGTTTACAAATAAAAAAATCTACATAATTTATTTGAATAAAAAAGAATTCAAAAGAAAAAGAAAGTTAAAAAAGCGAAAATAAGATGAATAAACTTTTAATATTTATATAGATCGAACCAATTTAATGACAGACATCTTCATCGCCATCATATTAGCTGCATTTATTTTCCAATTAGCTGCATTTACTTTCCATATATTAATAAATCACAATATTGATTGTTCTCTATAATTGAAAGACATTGACATGCAACGTGAAATTCTTTATTTATTTACATTTAAAGTGTATGAGTCTAATTAATAAGTTATTTGATAAAGAAAAAAAAATTATTTTCACCGTTTATTTAATTTAAAAAAATTAAGTGCAAAATAGTATGTCTACATACACCTATTATTAGTTTATGAATAAAATAATTTCGAAGAATCTTATTTTTCTTAACTATTACTTCACTTGATTTCCTAAAAAAAAAAAAGTTTACTCAATTATTTGCTTTAGCCCCCCTTATCCAGTTGATTAAATTTTACACCCAAATATAATTGCTATATAGTATAATAATATCGTTATTTGTCAGTTGAATAAGATTTTACAAATATCTAATTTATCCTTTGTTAATAGTGTTTTATACTTAATTTGTAACGTTTATTTTTTATCAGACAACACATAAAAATACTATCAAAAACTCATATAGTAAATTTAAAACATAATATTTAACCTAATAATTTCAACATTTAAATTGATTTGTAACACTTTTCTCTTTGATGTTCCTCTTCGCAATAGGTTGTTTTTCCTCTCGTTAAGATCCCTAGCAATATTATTTACAGCCCTCGATAGTTCCATGCAGAATTTGCACTATTTGGAGTTATGGGTCACTTTTCTTCACTCATAAGTTTATTCTGTCATTCAAAATATGATTTTAGTCATTCCTAAAATACATATATCCAATTTCTAGGTTACTCTTACAAACTTCTTGGGCACTTAATAAGGGTCCTACTAACCTATAAAATCACTACATCACATAGATCATAGTGTTCAATCATCAAGCATACATTTTTATACATTTTTATCCACAACCAAGCATGTAAATCATTCCTTTTTACATAATTACACATTAAACATAATACATAGATCAATCTTGAATTATTACTTCATATGATATCTTAAAGTCTCACATCTTACAAAAGATGAATCTTCGAGATATATTTTTCATTAAATGTTGCCTTCATAATATACTCAATCAAAAAAGTTTGACATGTACCAAACTAATACTTCATTGATACAATATACATAAATTGAATTAGTTAAATACTTGATTAATTAAAACATAAAGATGTATCTTAATCAAAGAGTTAGATTCAAGTCGCTAATGAGTTTTTGTGCAGTGTGAATCATTTAAGAGAATCCAATTTCAAATTGTAACTATAACAATCTTTGATTAGGGTTTACTTTGTCAAACTTTATTTACTCTCGTTCAAACTTTGAATTATCAAGATTCTTTTTCCAAGGAACCAAAGACAAGACAAAAAACACATAAGGAACACATTTTAATTTCAAATAGGCAAAAAGCATGCATATGCGCATTAAACAAAAGCTCCATATTGTGAATAATGTTTAAGGTAAGTTCCCTAATAACTGAATCCATCAACTACAACTCATTTCATGAAATAAAAAGTTACACTTCAATGTCAACTTGAAGGACCAATTTATTCCACGGTTCATTGACGGATGCATCAATCGATATCCAAAAGTGCCCTTCCAATCACATGAAAATGTTCTCAATTTGCTTTAGAAGCAATTGCCCTCTTAGCAAAAGATGGCAAACAGAAAGCGGCTGAATGAAGCTGAAAGAAAAAAAGCATAGACATAATGTAACCAAAATTTAAGAATAATGAGAAAACAAAAAACACAAAGGGAGAGTTCGAGTTGAAAAACTGTGCCCAGGAGTCAAGGCCGGCACAACTCCTAGGCCACTAAACCTTTGCTTAGGCCTCATCTTAGAGTTTGATTTAGGCCTCGTTAGGGTTTAGGCCGACCTTGAGGATAGTTTGGTGTAAGGGAAAGCAAACATGGTTCGAGCAGCATACCTCTGAGTTGTAAAATTTCAATGGTCTTGTTGCCTGCTGGCTATCATTCTCATCTATAGGATTCACTGGATGCTTGAAATCGACGGAAGGTCCTTCGGTTGAACAGAGCATAAAACCAATCATCCCACTGAAACAGAAAAAATAAAAGCACCATAAACAACAAATATTATCATATCCCTAATTCAAAAGCATGTTATATATGACAGATATTGTCAAATGGGAAAAAAGTATGAAAGAACAAACCTTGGGTATGTAGGAACTGTGGTCCAAGCATAGTTGACAGAGCCTTTGAATATCTGGCGACAATTCGCTACAATATCCTCAATGATATGCATATGAAGCCATATACTTTCCGCTTGAGTACACACAACTCCTCCTGGACGAAGAGCCCTTGCAACCGACGCAAAAAAGGGCTTTTCGAAAAGCTCTTGAGCAGGACCTAAACGATATCAAATATAACCTTAGCAAAAAAGCATTATATTAACCGTACACCATAAAATTTATAACCATTTCAGATATAGCCTACCAATAGGATCAGATGAATCGACTATAACTGCATCATAAGTTCCTTCTGCAGCTGCCTTCAAAAATGCAACTCCTAGATCATTGAAAGGCAAACCATCATTAGAAATGTAATCACAAAACAGTGAAGTGGTTAAGAAACATGGAGGGTAGTTGATTATTATACCATCGCCGATATGAAGTGACACACGTGGATCCTCAAAACCTACTGCTATATCAGGGAAAAATTGTTTGGAGACCTGTAAAGAATGAAAAGTTCAATTGGATATTGAGGAGATACTGCACTGCCGCACTAAATAAGTTAGTTGTATGTCAATAGAACTATTTAGACCTCGTTTACGTTGTGAAAGTATTTTCTATTTTCATTTCCTATAACTTGTGTCAATTTTACTTGCTAACAGAACAGACGTGAGACTCATAAAGTGAAAAAATATCTGTATTTTTGGAAGTAATGAAAATGTCAAAAAATTGTTTGCATTATTTCTTGAAATGCATCATCCTTAACTAGCACTTCATCTTCTCTCTATCGCAATGGTTCACTTAATGAGCCCCACATCTTATTAGAACGTTAAAATTAACAAGTTTTTTTAAGAAATGAAAATAAGAAACATTTTCACAAAGTAAACGACCCCTTAGTTTTGATTAGACAATGAATGAATAGAGTTTTAGTGTACTCACATCGACAACCATCTTGTCTATTTCGCAAATGTCAATCTTTTCCACTGAAGAATGGCGTGAAACTTCCCGTAGGACTCCCCCATCTCCTCCACCAATAACCAAAACCTAACAGAAAATTGCAGTGAGACAAAAAAAAAAATTAACTTCATCATACACTTGGAATGTTATGCACGGAAACAGGTTAACATTTGAATGACAATACAGGTAAACTAGACATATACTGAATTCCAAGAGGGATTTGAAATATCAAATACCTTTTTGGGGTTTGGAATAGAGCAAAGAGGAAGATGAGTGATCATCTCTTGGTAGGCACACTCATCCCTTTCTGTGAGCTGAATCACTCCATCCAAAACAAGAACCTTGCCATATGTTGATGACTGCAAAATGAAAACATATGTTGTAAATAGAACTAGGACGATGAAGTGAAGTGGACTAACAATTCAAATATAACCAGTGTTATCAATTACGGATCACGGCAAATAGCGGTTTGTTCAAATTCTGCTATGCTATAGTATTATAGCGCTTCAATAGCGTCTATTTAACAACACTTTGTACCAATTAGTGTATCGCAAAGCAATAGCGATTTTTCAAATCCCGCTATGCTATAGCACTACAGTGGCTATTTAACAACATTGAATATAACTGAAGCTTAATGTACCTGGAAGACCATAACATCCTGATAATCAGATTTTCCTTGAAACAAAACTTTTTCCACCTTCAAGGAGTGAGCCTCCCCTGCAAATTACAGCCAAATTTAAATTCGTGAATTTTTCTTTTACAAAAGCCATGTACAAGTGTTCGGAGATATTAAAAAACTAGTTTACAGCACGCATATTTTTCTAACATGAATTCATTTTGGTTTTGTTAAACTCGATACCTTAAAGTATACCAAAAACTCAAAAATTTACTTCTGTTACTGATACATAAATCACACCAGAGGTTTGACGCAGTGAAAAAATATATATGTAACAATGACAAAGTACAGGAACTGGAAAAGTTCAATCATCTAAGACAATAATTATATTCAGTATCACTAAATCAATTTTGCAATGAGAAAAAACCAGCAACTAGTCAAACAGCTAATCACCCTACAACTGAGCTACTAAATAACAAAAGGAAGTTGAATCTCAGAGTTCAATCCACAGTTTCTCTTACATGTCATGGATAACATCTTTGCAGTGGCTCTATTACATGCCTCATTTTATAGAAAACCTCAAAGTGGCACTATTTCATTAAATCCAATATATGTAAGTAAAGACAGAATCACAACAGATCATTAAATATTGCCCAAGTAATGAAGATAACTAAATCAGAGAAATGCACATCTACCATCTACAAACCATTGGTTGCTCCAACTACAAAACAAGAGTAAACAGTGATTTTGGTCCCAAAATGTGAGGCAGTGTTATTATAATCCCAAAACATATTGAAACTTTAAAAATATCCATGAGTATATCTGTTAGTAATTTCATTTACCAAATTTACAAACGGAAGACACACTCAAGCACCACGCCAACTAACAAAATACACATTTGAGGACCGAACTGGCTTGCAAAGTACACAATCCAAGATATTTTTATAATTTTGGTATATTCAAGCAACATATTCAGAACCCAAATCTCAGTTTACTCACAAAACAATCTAGTATCACGTGAGTTGATAAATAATCAATAAAACACATAAAATATCAACTAAGCAAAACTTCCAAAATATGCCAAAGTATCGAATCAATCTTGCAACATAAAATAAAACTAAAAAAAAAGATAAAAGAGCTTAATTCTAGCATCCCTAAATTCAAAATAAAAGCGCTTTATCTTTCCAAAAAAAAAAACACTAAGAATTAAACCTAAGTTTCTTCACAGAAAAACACCCACAATAGTTGGAACACATAAATCAACAGAAGATTAAAAATTGAGAATGATAAGTGAAAAAGGGAAATAAAAAGAGAGAATTTTGGTGAAGAAAAAGAAAAGGGTGGTGAGAAAAAACAAACCAGGCCACATTGGGCTAATTTCAGAGAACCAGCCAGGAATAACAGATGATAAACCATGAATGGGTTGAAGAGGGTCTTTAGAGAGAGTTTGAGAGACACCATTTGTAGGTTGTTCATCTTCTTCTCTTTGCCTCTTAAGGGGAGAATCAATTGCGGCTGCTGCGTTGTTGTTCTCTGCCGCCATGTTTGTTTGTAATGAGTAGGGAAATCACACAATCTTTGCCCTTCTATGCTTTCCTTTATATACACACAAACATTCATTTTTTCACTTGTCTAATAATTATTATAATACTCAATCATCATCAAGTTTTAGTCAAAAATATTATTATTATCAACTTTAATTTAAGGATATAATTCATTCATTTCATTTATATATATAAATCATTTTTACCACGTGACTCAAAATTAAGAGATCTTTTATATATAATAGTAACTAGCCTACATAAAATATATATGTTATATGGTTTTAATTTATATACAGATATGTTCACATCTAAATTAATTTAAAAAAAATATAAATTGATTCAAAATAACCGAGTGTGGGAACTAAATTAAATCGGGTATCTCTTTTTAAATCAATTGTTCTCGAATGTATGAATAATTAATTTGTTTTTAGAGGTTTTTTTTGTTATTTACATCAACTTATTTTCTAATTTTTATTGAAATCATGAATTTTTTGTTTTAATTTTTCTTTAATCATATGATCAATATTTTGAGCTTTCTATTATAGTTACAAAATTTAAACTTTAGGTTTTTTAAATAGAGTAAAAGACTAAGATGGTGAAGAGAGATTAAAATTTAACTTAAGTAAAAACCAATTTAAATTTAAATTATTATAAATATAATTATTTGAAACTTAAAACATTAATTTAAAACATCATTTATCTTTATATGTGTTACACCAACACCGTTATTAGAGATGGGAATAAGTTAGGTCGTCCGTAGAGCTAGGCCGTCCGTAGAGCCTATGGTCTGACCTACTTATAGTCTGACATGACCTATTTAATAAAAAGGATAAACTTAGGTTATTTTTAAAGCTTATTTATTTAAATAGGTCAGGTTCAGACTTATAAAAAAGTCTATTAGATACCCGCTTATATATATTTATTATTTATTAATATTATATTTTATTATTATATTAATAATATTATTTTCTATTTTAAATTTTATCAATGGCAGTCACTTAGTAATTATTTCATATTCAGTAATGGTTTCATATTCGGTAGCAGTTCTATATTTGGTAGCAGTTTCATATTCGGTAACCCGTTTAATTAGTTAATTGTTCCTTATTTATTTAAGAGGTAATAATGATTGTATTTAAAAAGTTTTTAAAAAGACTTTTAGGGCATGTCAGACTATTAAAAAGGTAGACTCAAAAAATAAATTGTAGATCAAGTTCAGACCTTTTAAAATCTGACATATTTTCACTCTTAACCGTCATTTTCTTTAATTGTATATAGCATATATAGTATAAATATAGATATATTACTACTATTTTTTTTTTTTGTCATTTTAAAATTATTTACAATACAAAGGTCTGACGCTTAGCCAAATCGTATACAATAAAAAGGTTTGATTTAAAAAAAAAAAATCCGTATTCAAAATTATAACTACTATTTACTGCTTGAACTTCTTGAATTGACAGTTAAGTACAATACTTTTTATTTGAAATAACTTTTGTTTTGTGTTATGAAAGTATCATTAAAAAAGCTTTATATCTTTTTATTTAAATTTTTAATTGTATTAATTACTCTATTTTTTCCCACAATAAAAGTTACATTTTTTATTTTATGCATATTAAGAAAATATAATAATAAAAGAAAGATAATTACAATTTAACTAAATCATCTTCATTAAATTAAATATATTTGTTTTTTATTAGTCTACAAGTGAAATATTAAATAATAAATTTTAAGTTGAGATTGATATATATATAATATTAATTAAATAATACAAATAAAAAATAATAATAGTTAAAATTTTATTGAAAATTAAAAGTCACTCTTTTTATGATTTTTTTGTCAAATATTTCAACTATTATGAGATATAACGAGCATTGTTTTACTCTTTTTATTTTACAATAATTTCATTTGTGATTTTTCTTTATTTTAGATTATTTATTATTTTATAATATTAATATTATAAATTATTTTTTTCATTAAGATATTCTTATTTATTATACATTAATTTATCAAATTTTTCCATTAATTATAATTAATAAGAAAGAATTACCAAAATATTTCTAATTTATTTTTAATATTGTCAGCTGTCACTTGTCAGTAATTATTATAATTATGAGGAGTGAGAATTGATTCCGACTTTCTTACCACTACACAGTACACAGTGTCACCATCGCACAATTGTTCTTTACTACATCAAATCAAATTGGGCTGGAAAAAAACAATGAATAATAAAAAAAACTATAACAAAGGCCTCACTTAACAACAACCATAATGCTTCAATAACTCACCCATTGACATAATCCTAAAGCTAATCGCCAAGCATGGTTCTTCACCTCTTTCACTTGAGTTGAACAATAACAACAAACTCATTTGCAACAAGCTCACTTGAGCTAGAAAATAATATCAAGAAATCAATCAATAACAACAAACTAAACCTTCAACAAACTCAAATTAGTAAAAGCTAAGTTACTCACTCATTCAAGTTAATCATGGAACGAACATCATAATTCATATGATCTTGCACAGAATATGAAAGGAAAGACAAATATTAACTAAAATATTATAATTAAAATTCTAAAAAGTCATATATATATATATATATATATATTTTTTTTTTTTTTTTGAGTTTCACACAATTCATACAAGTTGAAAAAGTTATAATTTCAATTTTCACAAGTCACACAATTAACACAAATTTTTATAACTTTACACAATTCAATCAAATAAAATATATTCATTTTAAAATTTTTCATATTTGTCTAAAATTTTCTTTTTGAAAAATGTATCACTTTTCTTATATTTAAATGTTAGTGTCACTTTTAAAAAAATACACATATTAATTAAAATAATTCACAATTAAAAAATAGTATCACATTATATTATATATCAAATATTAACATGTAAAAGTTTGCTAACCGTTAATAGTTGAGTTGCTAACTTTAGAGTTTGTCTGTTCGAGATTAGTTAGTTTATCATTCGATATTAGATAATTTATATATATATATATATATATATATATATATATATATATATATATAATATAAAGATGAGGTGGTACTAATTCAATCAAATTTCTACAATATTGGATATGATTAGAATATGAATAAGTGATGATACCAATAAGTAAACAGTCGGTAAATGACATCAAATTTGGTCATATGAGAATAATATTTTTTTTTTAAATTAACTCACTTAATATAATAAAAGAACGATTAAGTAAAACAACACATAAAATAACCCAGTTTCACATAACCAAATAAAATAGTAAATATGAGTAAATAAAATAATTACAATTAATTAATTATAAGCATGCTAGAAAGAAAACCATAAAAAAAATTTTGGAAGAAAACCATAAACAAGATTTTTGGAAGAAAATCATAAATAAGATTTTTCTTACAACAATTTAAAAGTGTTCACCTAAAATCATATCTTCGTGAATCTGTCCACGAAACTGTCGTCGGTCATTTGATATTTGATGTAGCAACTCACAACATGATCATCAACAAGTTCATTAAAAATATAATTTTTATAGAGATAATCATTATCCTTCCATTAGGTTGACTCTACACTTTACTTGTTCTTTTTTGTTTGTTCAGTTGTTTATGTAATTACTAGAATAACATCTTTTATAATGTTGACAATCTTTTTCTTAGTTAAGAAAAATTATATTTTTTGTTATCATCGTTTCAAGTGACACCCCTCAAATCGAAACGAATATATTATTGAATTAAGTCGCAGACTAGATTGCACTCTTTTAAGATATTTTGCGCCATTGCCCAAATTATGGAAGGTAAACTATCACCCACGAAGTCACCAAAATAAAACAACTCAAACAAATTGTATCGGAGTTCTACTGCACCGTAGAAAACCGTTCTAGAATTACACCCTCAACATGGTGGTTAAAGTCATTCTCAATATGGCGGTTAAAGTCACTCGTAATATGGTACTATGACCACTCATAAATCAAAATGACTACGACACAAAACTGCTTTAAATGGTATTATGACCACTCAAAAACCAACGAGACTACGATATAAAACTGCTCTAAAAGGATAATGGTATTAAGACCACTCAAAGATAGATGGTACTACAATATAAAAACTACTCTAAAATAATAGTGGTATTAGAACCACTCAAAAATATAAAGGGACATAAGGGAAAAAAGGGGTAGAAGTCGCTCGAAAGTGCATTAAGCAAAAGAGGAAAAAGAGATAAAGTTGGAAAATACATTGGTATTTTTCAGGAGATTTTGACACTCTTTATATAGTGATGAAAACAAACTCATGTATGTTAAATATAAAATGTGAGACTTTAATATTTGTATAATTGAAAACTACTCAATATATGAGAGTTTTCTAATGTGGAATTTCAACAAATTTTAAATCCACGCACTAACATACTCTATGTTCCAACAAGCGAAGAAGAAGATAAGAAAACGAAAAAATTAAAAGTGAAAAAGAGAAGAAATATAGTGAGGAAAATGGTTTGTGGTTCTTACAAGAGGATCAATGGAAGTACAGGAACAACATAGTTTGTGGTTTCATATTTTCAAAGACGAGAAAAAGAGAGAATAACAATGGTGGGTTTGAGAGAGAGAAAATGAGCGATTAGGAAAAGAGAGAGAGGCGTATGAGTTTACTAAAATCGACGTAACAAAACCACTACAATTCTCCCTTTTTTTATTGTGTTGAAGAGTTAGTCGGAAACAAGACACACACGTGTGGAGATATATATATATATATATATATATATATATATATATATATATATATATATATATATATATATATATATATACTATTGTCACACACATATCAAATACAATTAATAAAATACAAATAAAATAATAACTCGAATCATTTTGTAAGAACTTCTGATATAATAATAACCGAATTGAAAATTAAAATTAAAAAGAGATTTTTTAGATTTTTTTATTTAACAGATGAGCAAAAATGATTAATCCATTTATTCGAGTTTTCAGGCCTATCACATATTCTATCCATAGGTTTAATTTCTAATTTGTGATTCTATTCTTATTTGACTATAGAATTGATCAAACAAGCGTAATCAATCCTATGTGAATTTGATTTCTTTGATTGGATTAAGCATCACAATCATCAAAATATTACAATTAACGATCAAGTCGCAAAATTATAATTCAATTAAATTAGAAACTGAAACCAATTTTTGTTAGAGAAATTTAGAGGGAGTTTAAAAAGTCTGATTGGTTCAATTTTAAAGAAGACATGTGAATGAAGAAAAATTCTTCCTAAACTTATTTTTGTTTTGAGTCTATTTTGGAGGAGATCAATATAACTTATAAATTCTTTTTTCATTGCTGCATTCTTCTTAACTCAAATACAAAATTATTTAAAATGCATTTTCTCCTCTCTTATATTTTAAATCAAATATATATATCTATTTCTCTTCTGTTATCTCTATTCAAATATCTCTCTATATTTTAGT
>JBBPBT010001302.1:6427417-6437837 GCA_037974875.1 Cicer bijugum | reverse complement strand
TTGTTAAGTTCTTTAAGACTAAAAAATAAATAAAAAATTATCCAAAGATTTGGTATCAATAATAGGGTGTTTTGTTTTTCTTCAAAGAATAGATAGCCAAGATTACCAAATCAATTTTAATTAATTCCTTGTGAATTTTTAATGTCAACTAAATTAATTTTGTAACTTTTTAGAATTAAAAAATTTTTTATCTTAAAAAAAAATAGTAAATAACACTATAATTAATTCACACAATTTCAACATTCCAAATTCAAATCTAGAACATGATATTCAACTTAATAATATCAACATTTACTAATTGAACTATAATTTTAAAACAAAATAGTTTTTTTTATATGAAGAAACTAAAATAATTATTTACTCTTTAAAAGTTATATATATTATTTACTTTATCTCTGGAGATACTAATAAGTTTCATTTAGAAAATAAATTATGTTTAAATATAATTATAATTTCAGATTACAAAATTCATTAATTATTTATCATCACAGTTTTCTTAATTAATTTACAATTTACAGTGCCATTATTTAATCAAGATGTAGATTAAAGAATAATTCTGAAACATTAATACACAAAACTATATACACTGACTAATTCTTTATTAATAATAAAAAAAATCAAATAATTAGGTTTTATTAGATAAAATTATCAAAAACTGCTTATATAAAATGAACGAAAATAGTATATACAAGAAAAATATCTGATTTGGTGGATGCAGTTTGGGGTATCTAGTGTTCCATTGGTGACGTGCTTTCGGCTGCGGGGGGTGCCTATTGCCTACCCCACCAAAACAAGTCTTTTGAAAACTGAAAAGAGTGAAATGATAGGGCTCTCAATTAGGGTTTCGTTGGGATTAGGGCACTCAACCACTTGTTTTGCTTTGCCATTTGCCAATGTCAATGTGATGTGATGCTGGAAATAGCACACAATGATCACTCTGTGTGGCCAATTACACGTGCTAAGAGCATTTACAATTAAATATTTGAATTTAGATATCCAAATAAGTACGATAATTTATTTTATAAATTTTTTAATTATAATATTTTGATAAACAATAGTTTCTCCCATTCAATATTTTACAAAAGTTTATTAAACGAGCCTCATCAATAATTGTATATTATTATTTTTTATTATAAAAAGTATTTATTTATTTTAATATAATTTATTAAATTGAATTTGTAAAAATGAACAAAAAAAATGTTTTCATAACCATTCTTCTCTGTAAACGTCTATATTTTTATTATGTAAAAAGTTACACCTTCTAAAGTCTAGTAAGACTTAAAAATCTCTTTCAAAATATTTAATATTGCTAGATTTATAAAATTAAATTTAAACTCTGAACTTCTAATTAAATTTAAAGAGAATCTTATCATCTCATTCACGTGTCCTTAGATATAAACACTCATATTTGTTACTCTGCACTTAAAGTACCTACTTGACCTGTCACTTATCTGCACTAATAAAGGTATAAGAAAAAACCTAATGATTCGATGGAATCTAAATATCTAAATCAAACCAACTAAATTGATTTGGTTTTTTTTTTTTTTATTGTTTTGGTTTAAATCGAACTAAACCAATCAAATTTGATTTTTATTGGGTTCATATACCAATGTCACGTCATTTAAATTACATTTTTAGTTTTTTTTTTAACTTTAATTAGTTATAACAATTTGATTATTTTTTTTAGTCTTTTATCTTTTAAAATGTGCATAAGTTTATCTTCTTTTTGGTTAAAAATATTGAGGTGGTAAACCACATTAATATTTTTTTGGATTTTTTATTAATTAATTTGTTTTTAAATAAAATTAAGAAATTCATAATCATATTAAAACAAAGTTATAAAAATAAAACCAATTCAAATATAAACCTTAGATTTACAAAACTCAAAATCAAAGACATACCCATTCAATTAATTCAATGATGTGTATTTATGTTGTTTTCACATGAGATGATAACAAAGTGTTTTTGTATTCAAAATAACAAATAAAAGAGAAAATAAAAATAACAAAGATTGATTTGGTTGAGAAAATGGAGAAGGAGGCGCCACAACTATGAATGATTTGATAAGCCAATGCAGATTCATCATAATGGTAATTGGATGTTATTGAGAAGAATTGTATAATGTTCTAATCCAAGAAACAAAGAGGAGGTTTGCTCACTAAACATTCTCATTAAAAAAAAAAAAAAGTAATTCATTTCAAATTTGACTCAAATGAAGTTACAAAATCCTATTTAAAAGCAAGCTCCCCCTAAATCTTCATAGGCCACAAGTGGAACCATTCTAAGGCCTATATTTGACTTACATCAATTTTTCTTAAAATAAACTAAATGTAAAGAAGTAAAGTATCTTCACTTACACAAGACATCAACTATACTACTCAAAATTACTATTTTCGATTCGGGTCATGGGTTTAGAAAATTTCAAACCAAGTAACTTAGACTAAATCTAGTACTCTGAGTGACTAAGTCTCAACAAGTAAAAACACAAGCATAGGAAGAAATGCATGTGTTGAGTTCAAGTGTGAGTGGTTAAGTCTCATGTCGACTAAAAATATGGTAAATATTGAATTTATAAGAGAGATGACTCATATATTAATTGTCTTTAGGTTTTGGGTTGATATGTGGTATCAATGTCTCTTAAGGATCTTGAACCTTTAGCTTGTTGCTGCTCCCCGCACTCCCCAACAAGTAGTATCATACCTATGTTCAGCTTGGTAAAGGAGCATAAGTGGAATTCTAGTGTGGATAAAGTCTAGTGATGTAAGTGACTCACACTTGAGGGAGAAAATGTTAGAATTCAAATATAATTGGTTAGTCCCACATCGACTAGAAAAAGAGGAAACATTTGATATAAGGGAGGTGAACGATATACCAAATGCATTAAGGTTTTGGGTTGAAATATGGTGCCAATGTCTGTTATGGATCCTAGATGTTTAATTTGTTGTTGCTCTCGACGCCCTCCCAAACTCCCCAACAAGTGGTATCAGAGTCATGATTCGGCTTATTGGGAGAACGAGAGTGGATGTGGGAGACTCACCGGATGTGGGAGACTCACCGCTTAAGGGGAGATTGTTGAGTTCATGTGTAATGTCAAAACTCTTTAGAGATCTTGAATATTTATCCCATGAGTGCTCCCCACACTCCCTGAAACTCTCAATGAACATGTTTTACTTCCCCCCTGCTAATCCTATAAATTTTCAGCATCAAAGCCATCCAAGCAACATTGGAATGCAGAGAAAAGATATATATAGAAAGTAAAACTGTGCAAGTAGAACTCACTATGACAATTAAGTTATTGATTTTAGTCCCTGAACTAAATAAGCTTAATTTAAATTAAAAGCTAATTTGATAATATATATATATATATATTTATATTGGCCAGTTCCATGATTGAATATTGTTTATAATAGTTAAATTTTTAGGATAATGTTTTGTGTGTTGAAAAATTGATTCTATTTTATTGAGGATTATATAAAATAGACATATAATTACTAATTATTTGAAAATAATGAGGATTAATTTATGTTAAAAATATGATTTTATCAAAGTCCTAATTTATATTTATATATTTTTCAATTAAACAATTGCTTTATCTAAAAACTAAAGTTAAATTACTAATTTAAGAGGTTAAAAATAAAAAATAAAAAATTGTGTATTGAACTATGTGGTTCAATCTAATGAATTAAATTGAATTGTCTACGAGCTTAAATTGAGTCGAATAGAAATCAAAACAAAAAATTCATGTCAAACTCGAAATTCTCAAGTTAAATTTCGAGCCAAACAAATTCTTAAGAAGTTGAGAGTGAGAACAAGAACCAACTAACAATCCTTAATACTAATTTGACTAAATTACATTCGTAGTCCCTTAACTTAATTTTAGGTAACGTTTTAGTCCTTTATTTTTTTTTTCCGAGTTAGTCCTTTATTTTAATTTTAAGTGACAATTGAATATTTTATGTTTTAAAATGTCAACATTGTTGTCATTTTTTAAAAAAAAATTCAAAAAAACATCAAATTTTTCAACCAAAACCCATAAAATTGATAATCATCATCAATAAAATATAAATTTAATCAAATTCATAACTTAAATCTTGAAATAAACTCATATTTTCATTCTTTATTTGATATTGTTGGCGATGAAAATATGAGTGTATTTGAATATTTTAGTTATGAATCTGATAAAATTTGCATTATATTGAAGATGATTATCAATTTTATGGGTTTTGATTGAAAATTTTAATAATTTTTTTGAATTTTTGTATAAAGAAGAATAACATTGTTGAAATTTTAAAACATAAAATATCAAATTGTCACTTAAAATTAAAATAAAAGATCAACTCAAAAAAAAAAAAGATAAAGGACTAAAACGTTACCTGAAATTAAGTTAAGGGACCACTGATATAATTTAGCCTACTAATCTCAATTCTCATGTGCTTAGAATTGTTGACATAATTTATCAAAATGTTGAGTCATATTGACAAAATTGACCAAAAACCCAATCTAGTACAGGGATTTAGGTCTCCCAATAGCATATTTTCATGTACAATTTGCCTAAAAAAACTACAACAAAATAAAGACATCACATCACAAGTGTAAAAAGATACAATAATGAAATATTTTATTAAAATATTTTGTATTTTAAAAAGCAATTAAAGGAAAATTTTAATAAAATATTAATAACATTAAAAAGGCCTTTATATTATTTTCCTTTCAAAATAGTATTTTAAAATTTGCTTTAAGCTTCAATTTGTTGATATTGCTCATTTGGTTAAGAGCAATTACATTAGTGGATTAGACACCACATCTTTCACAATCTAAAGATATTTGATAAATCAATTATCTCATTATATAATATTTAATATTCACTCTTCTATCTAATATGAGAATTTTTACTTATTTTTGATACATCAACCCGAAATGAATATAAATAAAAAGAAAAATATTATTCTTGATACATCAACCGATAATGAATATAAATAAAAAGCAAAATTTAGGGTTGTAGTTTCTCTATATTGTTATAGTTATTCAAGTTGGGAAGTTTTAGGTGTCCATTCAAACATTTTCAATTAGACTTAGCCACATCTTTCTCAATCTTCTATCTATTACTCTAATTTATTTATTTTTATTTTATTTTATTGTCTAAGTATGATATTGTTTTATTTGTTGTCTTATACAATTTGTTTAATATTTCGTCTAATTGTGGTGTTCATTTTGTTTTGATTGATATATCAACTTCATTTTGTTGTAGATTTAATTAATAATTTATTCGTCAACATTACATATTTAAAGATATAAGTATTTCGATACTTTAATTTTGTTACATTTCTAAGTATTTTCTCATTTTATACTATTAACTTGTGAATTTGTTCACAAATTTACCATTTTTAATTTTTAGTGGTCTTGAATTTGTATTATTTTTAATCTATGTTACCAACTAAATTGAATGAATAATTTTTTTTAGTATAAAGAAATACCCCTAGCACACTTGCAACCTTCTCATATGTTTTTCTAAATCCGAACCAACCCAAATAGAGCAAACTTGATTGGTTCGAGTTCGAATATTCCCACACAACGTAGGATCTCAATTCTGAGAACAACAAGAGTGAGACCCATCAAGAGCTTATTTTTCAGTTTTTGGTGTTGAGCTGGTATTTGCAAGAGTTGATTTGTTAAAAAAAATTTCAAATTGAATTAAAAAAAATTTACTTATTCATTTTCTAACCGACTTTGATTTAACAATTACAAATGTTTAAAATTGTAAATGCAGCAAATCCAAATACTTTTTTTGGTGCTGAATTCCATTTTATAGACCTCTAATTTTTTGGTTATAGGTTCTCAATTTAATGAGCATTATTATGTACATTATTATGTACATTATTATGTACATGAGCTGTAAGACCCGTAATTTTAAATTACACTTTATGTATTTTAGTGTATTTTGGTGTTGAACTTGGAGGCTTTTTAGCCAAAGTTATTAATATTTTGGAGTTATATAATTAATAAGGTATTTTGATGTTCGATTAGAATTACTCGTCGATAAATAAATTAAATTAATTGCGGTGAATCTTTTACGAATAGTTTAATGCGTTATGGGTAAAATAGTAATTTAATAAATATCTAAAGAGTTGGGATATTTGTTAAAAATAGTTAATTTATGTTTATATATAAAGAAAAGGAAAGGAAGGAAATGGGAGAAAAAGAAATAGAAAGGAAAGAAAAAGGAAGAAAGGAAAACTGAAGGAAAACAAAAAGATTTTTCGTCTCCTTCCTCTCTCTACCTCACGCATCTTAAATTTCTCCCTTCCTCCATTGTTGCTCGTTTTTGCTTCCTTTTCTTTCCTTTGAGTTCGAAATTGGTAGTAGGTGATAGGACAAGGATTTCTCAACTTCACTCTTCCTCTTTGATCCGAAAACGAAGAAAAATGGTATTAGGGATTCAAACACAAATCTCCCCGTTTCATCTAGATCTAACCGTCGTTTCAAGAAGTGATAGAAGGGAAGGTTGCTCACCTCCGTGCTACGGTGCTAGTGGACCAACTTTGGACGCGACGTTACGAACGGAGATTTTACCGGACTTACTCACGGTGCCATAATCGAGCGAAAAAGCTAAAGTAAAGGTAATGGCTCCTTCCAAACTTTTAGTTTGCATTTAGGGCCTTATATGTGGTTGTGTGAAATGAATTTTGTTAGGATTGGAGTATTGTTTTGAGAAAATTGAATTTACCTCACGTATGTATGATTTTGAATAAATGAAATTTATTGTGTTGATTTGTGTTCATCGTACTTGGCGTGTTCATACTTGATGTTTGTTGATTGATGTATTTTGGTGTGAATTATGGATTGAATGTGAAAGTATATTTGAGTTTGTATTATGTGGAATTTGAAAACCATTAAGTTAAACGAGTATTAAGAATGGGGAATCTCTTAATGTCTTGTTTACTTAATGTGTGTTTGTGAAAAATTGTTTAAGTTAACTGGGTGTTAAGAATGGGGAATCTCTTAATGTCTTGGTTACTTAATGTTTGTTTTGGAAAATCGTTTTCAGTTAAATGAGTATTAAGAATGGGGAATCTCTTAATGTCTTGTTTATTGAGTGTTTTGTTGTGGAAATTGTTTAAGTTAAATAAGTATTAAGAATGTGGAATCTCTTAATGACTTATTTACTTAATGTTGTTTTGAAAATCGTTTTAAGTTAACTGGGCGTTAAGAATGGGGAATCTCTTAATGTCTTGGTTACTTAATGTTTTGTTTTGAAAATCGTTTAAGTTAAACGAGAATTAAGAATGGGGAATCTCTTGATATCTGAGTTTACTTAATGTCGTCGTGAAAATGATTTTGTGGAGAAATGAATTGTCGTGTTTTGGCGTGAATTGTGTAATAAATTTGTGAATATGTTTGAGTTTGTTCTGTGTGGGATTTGAAAACCATTAAGTTAAATAAATATTAAGAATGGAGAATCTCTTAATGTCTTGTTTACTTAATGTGTGTTTGTTTGTGAAAATCGTTTAAGTTAAATGAGAATTAAGAATGGGGAATCTCTTAATGTCTCGTTTACTTAATATTTGTTTTGAAAATCGTTTAAGTTAAATAAGTATTAAGAATGGGGAATCTCTTAATGACTTATTTACTTAATGTTGTTTTGAAAATCGTTTAAGTTAACTGGGCGTTAAGAATGAGGAATCTCTTAATGTCTCGGTTACTTAATGTTGTTTTGAAAATCGCTTAAGTTAACTGGGTGTTGAGAATGGGGAATCTCTTAATGTCCTGGTTACTTAAAGTTTGTTTTGAAAAATCGTTTAAGTTAAATGAGAATTAAGAATGGGGAATCTCTTAATGTCTCGTTTACTTAATGTTTGTTTTGAAATTCGTTTAAGTTAAATAAGAATTAAGAATGGGGAATCTCTTAATGTCTTGTTTACTTATTGTTTGTTTTGAAAATCGCTTAAGTTAAATGAGTATTAAGAATGTGGAATCTCTTAATGTCTCGTTTACTTAATATTTGTTTTGAAATTTGTTTAAGATTGAATAAGAATTAAGAATGGGGAATCTCTTAATGTCTTGTTTACTTATTGTTTGTTTTGAAAATCGCTTAAGTCAAATGAGTATTGAGAATGGGGAATCTCTTAATGACTCGTTTACTTAATGTTGTTTTAGTAAACCGTGCAGACCCGTGATAGGTGGCACCTTGGTAAACGGTACGGGCCCGTGATAGGCAATACGTTTATGGTTTACGCTTTTTGGTAAGTTGTGCAGACCCGTGATAGATGGCACCTCGGTAAACAGTACAGACCCGTGATAGGTGGTACGTTTACGACTTACGTTTCTTGGTGAATTGTGTTTGTCCGTGAGAGACTGCACATGTGTTTGTCTGTGAGAGACTACACCCTGGTAAATTGTGCTTGTCCGTGAGAGACTGCACATGGGTTTATCCGTGAGAGACTACACACTGGTGAATTGTGTTTGTCCGTGAGAGACTGCACATGTGTTTGTCCGTGAGAGACTACACCCTGTTAAATTGTGAGTTGTTGGTTCATCTTGTTCGTGTGGGTATTGTGTTATAAGTATTAAGTGTTATGTTTTGAAATTTGGTGATAACATGTTTGATTGCAATACTATTTCGAAACTCATGATGTTGTAGTATTGTGTTATAAGTGTTAAGCGTTATGTTTTGGAAGTTGGTGATAGCATGTTTGATTGCAATACTATTTCGAAATTCATGATGTTGTAGCGATTACGTTATAAGTGTTAAGTGTTATGTTTTGGAATTTGGTGATAACATGTTTGATTGCAATACCATTTCGAAACTCATGATGTTGTAGTATTGTGTTATAAGTGTTAAGTGTTATGTTTTGGAATTTGGTGATAACATGTTTGATTGCAATACCATTTCGAAACTCATGATGTTGTAGTATTGTGTTATAAGTGTTAAACGTTATATTTTGGAAGTTGGTGATAACATGTTTGATTGCATTACTATTTCGAAATTCATGATGTTGTAGCGATTATGTTATAAGTGCTAAGTGTTTTGTTTTGGAATTGTATGATAGTGTGATTGATTGCAAAATTGTTTCGAAACTCAAGATGTCGTAGTGATTGCGCTATAATTGCTAAGTTTGATTGTTTGGAGTTGTGGGTAAGTGTTGATTGATTTCGAAACCCTTTGAAAAGCTGAAAAATGCTGAATTTTGCTGTTTTACTGTTTCTGTCTGATGTGTATTCGAATACAGCAAGCTGTATTCGAATACAAACATGCTGTTTTGCCACTGACTTACTGTGTAGTCGAATACAGACTGTTGTAGTCGAATACAGACATGTTATTTTGCTGCTGAATGTTGAAATAACCTTGTATTCGAATACAAAGATGCTGTATTCGAATACAATAGTGCTGTTTTGTTAAAAACTTCATTTTTCAACTTTGTGTATGCATGTTTGGCATATAGAAACCCTTTTAAAGTGTATGCTAAGTTGAAATGTTATTTTGTGCATTTAAAAACTTAAATGTTATGTGTTAATTGTTAATTTCGGTTGGTGACCCTTTACAACTATTGTGAAAATCTGGGCTTTGCCCTCAGATGAGAGTCAGGATGATCCTACCGGTTCGTACCCTACGGATGGGAATGCTTGATTGAAGCTACGTTAGGAGGATCTCACGGGGCACGTGGAGATCACTCAGGGTGTTTAGTTGTTTTGTAAGATGATCAGACTAGGTTGACACAGAGGGAACAAATGTCTTTCTTTTGAGTTGCTTTTATTTTTAAACTGGAAGACTGTACCACTTTTGTTATGTAAACATTTTAAATTCATATTTTGAGAACTTTTTCCGTTGTTTGTAAATTGTAATGACTTAACTATTTATCCAAAGATGTCACCTTATTTATTTCTCTGTTTTATTTTAATTTCTTTAAAAAAAAAATAAAAAAATACACCCTCGCTTTGAAAAACGGGGTATCATATGGGTCATTGACCCCATTCAAAAGAACACGGTCAATACTCACTTGCCGACACAAGGTAGATCATCATCATCGTTATTATTATGATTATTGTAGAAATCTTCCTCCTAAGTCCCACCACTTTCTTCTTTATCTCTCATTTTCCAAATAACATGAAAAGATTATTTTTATTTTTTCTTTTTATTATTTAATATTTAAATTTTTTGAAAAATTTATAAATTTTTTAAAATTTATGATAAATGTTAAACATTCAAAATATAATTCTTTTAAAAAATTTAAATTTTAGATTAATGTAAAACTTTTGAAATATAATTGTTTTAAAATTTAAAAAATTTCAATACTCTGAATGAATATAAAACTTTTGAAATAAATTTTTTTTTCAATATTTTTTAAATTCAAAATTTTTATTGAGTGTAAAAATTCTAAATTGTAATTTTTCTAAAAATTTTTAAAAAAATATCAAAACTTTA
>JBBPBT010001302.1:6414443-6427260 GCA_037974875.1 Cicer bijugum | reverse complement strand
GAAACTGTAGATAAATGTGAAACTTTTAAATTTTTTTTTTTTAAATTTCAAACACAAAAGTATAATTTTATAAATGTGAAATTTTAAAAATGTAAATTTTCAAAATTTAAAAAAATACAAAATTTGCAAAATACAATTATCTCATAATTAAAAAAATAAAATAAAAAATTATCAAAATGTTAATTTTAAAAAAATTGATCATTAAATAATAAAATAAAACAATATTTTTATGTATTTTAATAAGTGGATGATTAAAATTAAAAATTAAAAATTAAAAACTAAATTTACCGTATTATTGTCTTTTAACACCCAATAATCATTCAATTCAAGCAAAACATACATTTGACCAAAAATTGAATCTAAAATCCAAATTATTAGCCAACCCAAAGCCGCAATTTTATTAATTATTTCCACAAACCTATTTGAATCTCAAACGCTAAATTTATTAAATAAATTAATCCCACGTTGTCAACATAAATGAGTGTCGGAACCCTCTCGCTACGCACCTTCAAAAGTACTTTCCCTTTCCGTTTTTCACGTCCACGCGTCACTTCCTCAGCACCCTCCTTTCCAAGATCCAAAAAAAACACGTGTCACCATCTCAAAAATTCAAATACTACACCACCATCAAATCGTCTTCTAACACGTGTCCCTCCTTTTCTTCTCTTATAAAACCAAAACCTTTCGTCCCCATGAAAACAAAAAACAGCACACGTTCATTACAAAGTTACAAACACAAACCTTTTGATTAATTTTTTGTCGTTTTCTACTTTCCATGATCCGAACAACAAACGGGTCGGGTCGCCGGATATTAACATTTCCGGCGGTTCATCCCTGCGTGAACATTGCTCCTTCCACTCTTCTCTCTTCCCTCATCACTCTCTCCGACAGAATTTACAATTTCAAACACAAATTCTTCTCTTCCAACAAACGAAACGCGAAAAACGCTATTCGTTTGATCCATCTTTTCCAACCATTCTTCCATGAGATCCATGAAAATCATTCAAATCTTCCTTCTCCGGCGACCCTTTGTTTTTCTGAGCTTTATTTCATCTTTCAGAAGCTTCTTTTCTTGATGGAAGATTTGACCCACGAAGGTGCTCGGTTGCTTATGTTGATGGAGTCGGGTCGGGTTGCCACAATGTTTCGGGTCTTGTTTAGATCCGTTGCAACTGCACTTGATGTTTTTCCTTTTGATTCCGTTGAGGTGTCTGGGGAAGCTAAAGAAGAGGTTTTGTTGATGATGAAGCAAGCTAGGGAGGGAAGGTTTGATTTTGAGGGTGATGATAAAGATGTAGTGATGTGTATTAAGAATGTCTTGAACCTGTTTGAGAAAAGGATTGCTCCGAATAAGTGTGATTTGAAGAGGGTTCTTGATTATATTGGGGTTTTGAAATGGAGTGAGAGTAATAAAGAGGTAAAAATTTTGGATTGTGAAATTGGGATTGAGTGGTTGAATGAAGAAAAGAGAAAGGTGGGATTTTTAAGTAGTTTAATGGGTTTTATGAGTTATTGTAGATGTGTGGTGATGGAAGTTATGGACTGTGAAGAGGGTAAGGGTAATAAGAAAATTGATACAAGAAGAGAAAATGAGATGATTTTGAGTTGTGTCAATTCAGATGATTTTCTATGTCCAATCACTTTGGAGTTGATGAGTGATCCTGTGACTATAGAAACAGGTCACACTTATGACCGTTCTTCAATTCTCAAATGGTTCAGAAGTGGAAATGCAATATGTCCAAAGACAGGTAAAAGTCTTAGCAGCATTGAATTGGTACCAAATTTGGTTTTAAAGAGGTTGATTCACCAATATTGTAATGTCAAAGGCATTCCTTTTGCTGATTCGGGTCGTCGGAATCACGACATTGCTAGGACGGCGCAGATAGGAAGTGCTGCGGCCGAGGGAGCCATGAAGCTCTTGGCTGGTTTTCTTTGTGAAAGTCTTGAGAATGGAAATGTTGAACATAAGAATCATGCTGCGTTTGAGATAAGGGTTCTTACCAAAACAAGCATTTTTAGTAGGTCTTGTTTGGTAGAAGCTGGTTCAGTTCCTCTTTTGTTGTTGTTGTTGGCATCAAGTGATTCATCAGCACAAGAGAATTCTATCGCAGCCCTTTTAAACCTCTCAAAATATTCCAAGAGTAGAAGTGAAATGGTTGAAAATTGGGGACTAGAAATGATTGTTGGAGTCTTAAACAAAGGGATAAAGATTGAAGCTAAACAGCATGCTGCAGCAGTGTTGTTTTACCTGGCTACAAATGCTGATCATGGAAATTTAATAGGCCAAGAGCCAGAAGCAATTCCTTCACTGATCAATCTCATAAAAGACGGCACTGATCGAAGCATAAAGAACGGTTTGGTTGCAATCTTTGGCCTCCTTAAACACCATGAAAATCACAAAAAGTTACTTGCTGCTGAAGTAATTCCTTTGTTAGTTAACATCTTAAAAGCATGTGAAAAAGAAGACATTATCATTGACTCATTAGCAATTCTAGCTACTCTTGCAGAGAAAAGTGATGGAACAATGGAAATCCTTCAGTTTGGAGCTTTACATGTAGCTGTTGAAGTCATGAGTTCTTCCACTACTTCAAGATTCGGGAAAGAGCATTGTGTTTCTTTGTTGCTTTCACTATCAATAAACGGTGGAGAAAATGTGGTTGGTCATTTAGTGAAGAGTTCTTCACTTATGGAATCTTTATATTCACAACTAAGTGAAGGAACTTCTAGAGCAAGCAAAAAGGCAAGTGCTCTCATAAGGGTCCTCCATGATTTTTATGAAAGGAGATCCTCCGGCTACAAGGCATCAGTTATTCCACGTGAACAATCCATTCATGTATGGTAAATTAAACCCAGCATATTTTTTCCAACTGGGTATTCTTTGACTTGTTTTTAGTGATATGTGAATTGTAGATATATAGTATATCGCGTACATGTATTTGACATTTTGTTATTTGTACTTGATATTATTAGCTCATGTTTTAAAGAGCTAATATATTTTTATCAGCTTCTGTTTTTAAGGATGAAGCTTGTACAAATTATTGTAATTCATTTTTTTTGTATTTAATCAAATAAGATTGTATAATCTCTGTTAAATATTAATCAAGAACAACATTATTTTCCAGTTTGTGTGTGTATATTACTGTATAACCATACAAGAATGTGTTGCGCAAATAAGGCAGCTAAGAGAGATCAAATTATATTAATTTGGGATGTAAACTATGATCATTGTGTAATGCATATGATGTTATCTATCACTGATGTCAAATTAAGCAAATAAATAGTCTTTCTCTTTCTCAAGAAATTTTACTTATTAGACAGTGTTAGATACTTCATACTTGTAACAGTTAAAAAAAAAAAGTTAAGTATTTTGTTTTAGGTGTTAGGCAAGAACAATTAGAATATGATAAATAGGTTTTTTATGG
This sequence comes from Cicer bijugum, assembly GCA_037974875.1. Taxonomy (NCBI): domain Eukaryota; kingdom Viridiplantae; phylum Streptophyta; class Magnoliopsida; order Fabales; family Fabaceae; genus Cicer; species Cicer bijugum. The sequence goes on along the minus strand of JBBPBT010001302.1, from coordinate 6,423,838 downwards.
GAACAGTTTTATTTTTTGAACCAGGAAATTTTCCTTTTGTTTTATTAAGTAATATTAACCTATGAGGATACTCAGATAATCTACAAGTTTATAATAGTACCAAAGACTCTTAGACAAACATAAACATTATAACACAAAATAAACACCACAACACCAAAATTGAGACATTGGAGTTTCTTACTTTGTAAGTATGCATCATCTTTCAATAACCACCAAGACACTATGATCTGCATCATTTTTCTGAGATCCATGCAAAATCAATATATCTTGCCCCTTTGATGCTATACCCGATAGTTACCTCCATGAACATCTCGTTGATTATTGATTTTAACACTCCTTTACTATTCCTCTATTCTCCAAATCTAAACCATATGTAACTCTGCATCAATCCTCTATTTTGCAGCACATTCTTTCCTTCTTTGAATAACCATCACATGGTTGTATGTAATCATAACACCAAAAGCTAGAAAACCTTGAACCAAATCAATTCACATCCACACTTGATACTGACCTCAGCTTTGCTCACCACTCTAGCCCACTACATGCGGCAAAGGCAATCTCTTATTCATTAGATATTTTTAGAGTAAAAAGCTCATTTTGATTCTTGAGAAATTCTTAAAGATTTATTTTAGTTCTTCTGAAAAATAAAAACCCTTTTTAACCACTAAAAAAAATCATTCGGATTAAATCATTCTTTATATCAAATACAATTAAAAAATTGAGTTTTTTTTCCAATTTGTCCGATGACTCATCAAATGATTCTTCCACGTTAATTTCTATATAAAAAGAGCAATTAGGTCCTTAATAATAATTAAAAATATATAATTAAATTCATGCAATAATTAAATGAACAATTTAATCTTTGCAATAAAAAATTCACTAAATTATAAAATAATTTTAAAAACAATGTCAATAATATCTTAATTAAACCACAACGATATCATTCATGAACAACACATGAAATCGCACATTTAAAAACGCGATCAAGAAGAACAATAACGCACTTATAGAAACGCGATGGCAAACAAAATGAATCATTTTTTCTTTATTTAAACAAATAACTAAATTGTTCCGATTTATTTTTTTTCAAGAATAAAATATAATTTTAATATTTTTATAGATTTAATTGGATCTTCCAAAAATTTTCAAGGAACTAATTTAATTAAATTTATTTTTCTTAAAGACAAAAAAATACTATAATTTTTCTCAATGATTAAACTGAGTCTCTCAATTTCTTAGGAACCAAAATGGACCTTTTTACCAATTCCAAGATAGTATCTTTATCTCCTTCAACACTCCCAAACTCAAAACCCCTTTATATCAAAATTCATTATTTCATATCTTCCAAATACAAGCGTACTAAACTATTGGAGACTGTTGCTCCTCCCAAAAGGTCTCCATACAAGTAGAAATGAGCATCACCCCATTATGATAGGCCAAACACAGTCAATACCAAGGCCTAACTCAAAATGATTAGCCATTCAAAGGACATGTGATTCGTAACCTCAGGCCACAACCAGTCACAAACTCACTTGTAGTTAACAAATTATATTTGTAATATCATAAAAATGATTTTTTTTTTTATATAGATTTTCGTTCATTGTTAACTAGATTTTTCAGCCATGACCCTAGTTTCACGATTAGTAATTGCTTGCAAATATGCATTACAAACAGCAATTATATAGGTGAAAAATATGAGCAGGATCTGAGATAAAATTTGAATATCAAATCAAAAAGTCATAAAACAAAAAAAAAACTATATTTTTGGAATAAAATTTTAGTTTTACAGCTTAGAACTACATCTTGCTTGACTGAATCATATTGGAGGGTATAACACCTTTGGACAGCATTTCTTAACGCAAGAATTAGGACGATATTCTCTTCAAATCAAACAAAAAAGAATGCACCAGAAGTCCAGGACAGTCATCGTCAACAGATCAAGGTTGACTATTCACATTAGAAAAATTGCCACCGGATTCTCATGCATAAAGAACACGGTCATTTATCAAGATAACAATCTCGAAGCAATAAGAACAGAAAAAAGTTTGATTATGCAGCCATCTTATAATTTCAGGTGGCCACATACATGAGATGGTGGCAAAAACATAAATCCAGCAGAAAAGTAAAAGGGTGGAACAGACAATATCCAATAAATCATGATTTTGACCTCAAAGCAAGCCCTGTCTCAACCTTTTTGATCTCAAAGATAAGCATCCTCCACATCTTGAGAACGAACATTTCAGCCTCCTCATCTAAAATGATCTGAAGACGCTCTAGCATTTGAGATGCTTTGACATGTTCTTGCGTACTTGAAACAATATAGTCTATCAACGTATTTTCTTCTTCGCCCAAAAACTCTTTGATTTTCTTTGAAATCCACGGTCTCATTCTATCATGTAATTGATGCTGACAAAAATAACATAATCATAAAGTTAAACATAAAACTGCATTCTCTACTTTTTAGACTACACAAGCCTAGATGTAAACAAAGCACGTACTAAAAAAGCAGTTTAAACAGGTGCAATGTTAAAAAGCAAGGGCAGTTCAACTCCAGAGTAGGGGCTGTTCTTACAGAATAGAATATGAAAATTATTAAAATTTAATTAGATTACAGTCCTAAAATGATGAGAAGGTTTCTCTCTGGACTCCATTTACTTTACATGTTTTTAGGTTTCTGTAAAACCGAAAATGCATAATACCAACCATCAAGAGATCGGATGGAGTCTTCTTTTTCCAATAATTAGTTGTTCTAGTCCATTTAGAGGAAAGGTGTAACTCTAAAACTTCCACTGTTTTTTTTTTCATTCTAGGATCCTACAATAGTTCCTTCTATATAAAGCTACAGAAATTCTTCAATCTTTCAGTCTAAAACATTACACAATTACACTAATAGCCCTATAATAGTGATCGGGACTATGGGTATTTTGGGGTGCCCATATCCCACATGAATGGTTTGCGTATTTAAGTGGCTTAGTTCTTCTCCCTTGATAGTTATCTTTAGAGGGAGGGTTCCCCATGTTCTTGATACTTATGTTATTGATTGGTATAAGAGTTGGTAACATTGATATTTTTTCCCTTTCATTTACAGCCCTCTCCTTAAATTGTGCGAAATAATCTTGCATGACACTTACAATAGAACGGAATGAATATAAAACTATACCAATCTGGCTCATCAAGCCAAACAAAGAGATTAGACGACATTTTAATTAATGGATGGCAGCCAATCGCATGACATTGTTTACTAAGCTAGACATTATATAGTTAAAATATTTAAATGTTTGTTGTAAAATAGTATTATCGAAGTTTAAGAAAAGATGTTGAAATATAATATCTTCAACTGCACAATACAGTTGGTCTTATTAACATGCATCTCGCTCATGTTTCAAATATTTATTATTAATATACACCTAAAATCTCAACAATTAGTTGTAGCTGACTGAATAGGAGGAGTGAGAGACAGTGAGAAATAATGCTGTTTTCATGATTTATAATTGCAAAATTTATCAAATGCCACAGCCAAAAAGTCCTAGCATTTAAATCTTGAAAATCTTCTTTAGAATTTTTTATCATTTAAGTGTGGTGTTATTTTGACATGATGCTTTTTCGGCCAATGCATAACCCCCCCCCCCCCCCCCCCCTACTGCGTGTCAAATAGCGGCCAGAGCCTGCTCCGCTGTGCCAATGTAATGTGCTATTGACTACACTATCACGACCAAATGATTACTCAGTTCAAAATTTATAGATAAAAAACCAAGTACCTTGTCATACACTGCCCAGTCTATCTCATATGAGAACAACTCCTCCTTGGTCTTTGGTATCATATCAATTAACTGTTTTGCATCCAAGAGCCTCCTGTTATCATAAGTCTTGTGTTTCTCCGACCCATGATCTCGATCCCTGTCACGGTCAGAATTTTTCTCCCTGTGTTCATCTCTGTGGTGAGTGCCATCTTCATCACCCCGATCCCTGTCACGGTGGTTAGACTTATCATTTGAATGCCTACTTCTATCCCGTTCTCCATCCAGCCTCTCTTCCTTGAAATTGGTACTGGAAATACGCTTCGCAAACTCAGCAGCTGCAGCCAAATTGGGAGGTGTTGGCCCAGAAGCAGTAGGTTCAACAGCCTGCAGTTCCTCTGTTGAGTAATCAATTGGAACCAAAGGCCTCAATTTTTTATCCTTGTGTGCATCATCGTCTTCATCTTCATGGAAAACAGAAGGGACAGTCGTCCTTTTTCCTGAGCCAACCAGACCAAATCCCAACTTCTTCATAGGGGCATTTCCACTTGACTGTGTATCAGTTGTGGCTACAGATGCCATGGCTGATTCTTCATTGATGGTACTTTGTACATTACCATCACCTGTGACGTAAATCATGAACCTTGTTATAATGAGAAATAAAAACAAAGAAAGAGAAAAGCACAGATTTGGAATATTTACGAAAAAATACCAATATCACCTTCATGACTATAATCAGCTATAGTATCTTGTACAGCAACAATATTCTTCATTTCATTAGTGATCTCTTTGGTAGCCATGGTTTCATCACCACCATTTACAATGTGCTCTGACAATAGCTTCAATGCATCTCTCTGCCGCATCAATTGTTGATCCTCCTCGGCCCTCTTCTTGGCCTCGACAATTTCCTCCTCTTCTTTCTGTCTGTCAGCCAGGTCATCTTCCTTTTCTCTCTGCCTCTTCTTTCTCTTCTCCTCTATTGCATTTCTACGCCACCTCTTCCTAGAATCCCCGTCGTCATCCTCTTCATCATAAAGAATTTCCTTTCTCCGTTTGCGTTCCCTTTCCTTCTCCTTCTCCTTTTCATACTGACGTTCTTTCTCTTTCTCTCTTTCTCTATACTCCCATTCCTTCAAATATACTTCAAACTGACGCTCAACCTCTTCAATCCTTCGTTTTTGTTCCCTCTCCTTCCGAATACGTTCCCTCTCAGCTTCTCTTTCATATCTCTCAAGTTCTCTTTCCTTTTCTCTTTTCAGTTCCCTTTCTCGATCTCTCTCCCTGTTTTTCCTGTCATGCCTTCTGTCGGGTGTTTCAGGTCTATCATGTTCAGTGGTTGGTTTGTTATCACTGTTTGTCTCTCTCTCATTTTTATCTTCAACTATTTCTACAGAATTTGAAAAGCAAAGCAGCTGAATAATGTTTTCAAAGAAAAAAAGAAAAAGAAAGTATCCTGATGATAGAAAATATGGCCCCACAAAAAATATTTCGCTTACCATTCTTCTTTGTATCCACGTCAGAATCCCCTTCTCTTGTTTTAGTCGGTTGTTCGGAAGTTGAATTCACAGAACCATCACCAGTTGGCGGCGGAGGTGGTGGAGGCAAAGGTCTTGTCTTCAACCTCTCCTCAATCATATTCTTGATCTTTTCTAAAGCATCTCGATCAATTTCCTTATCTTCATCAGTAACAATCCCAAAACTTGCCACATCGTGGGATTTCTTGTTCCCTGAATCACTGTCCTCCTTTTTTGAGTGCTCCAGATCAGGCTTTGCATCCTCATTTACATCAGAAGGTTTTGCAGCTTCTTCATCTTTTTCAACTCCTCCTGCTGCCTGAGTTTCCTTTTCCTTTGAATTCTCAGTTTTTCTTTGAACATACTTCTCCAGATAGTTTCTCATAGCTTCATCGACATTAATCTGTCCGTAAAATTTAAAAGATAAATGACAAAATCAGAACCAGTGAAAATAAAATAGTGCCAAATGAATATTAATATGAGAATATTGTGCCTCATTAAAAGAAATTTAAGGAAACATTTATTTGAAAAATTGTCAATACGTTTGAAATACCCAAAATGATCTGAAAGTTTAATAATAATAATAATACAACCTCCATTGCATGAAGATAATTGTTAAGTCAAGATCAGAAGCAAAATGCTAGTTCCACATAAAATTTAATTGGGAAAAGTGTAAGCAAGCAAGAAAAAAGACATACCATTAGTTCTTGCCCATCAACATTCAATTTCGTAAGGAGACGTAAAGCACGGAGAACCCCTTCAGCAGTCTCAAACTCGAAAAAACCAAAACTTTTAGGAGTTCCACTTGATAGATCCTGAGGTCGTTTCCAGCTCTTGATATTCCCACATAACTTACAAGGAAATAACAGAATCAGAATACTTTAAATATACTAAAAAACCTCCAAAGTTACCAATTGTTTAGTTGTTGCAATAAGAAGATAAAAAGACGATAAATAACTAAACACTGCTTCTTCCTAGAGAAAATATCAAACTTAGAAATTTACTTTGAGGAGAGAAAGCATGAATTCATTTTCCACAGTTGGTGCAATCTTGCCAATGTAAACAGTTGTATGTTGCTTCTCAGACGGAGTAACAATAGGAGGAACCACGGGTCTGATAACAGGAGGAATAATAGGGCGAATTGTGGGGATCCCTGCAACAGGTGGGCGTGATAATGGAAGTACGTTGATTGCTCCAGGAAGGCGTGGAGGATATACAGGACGAATCATAGTTCCATAAGGGGGTGGATAACGAGGAATTCCTGTACATAGCAGAAAACATCTATGCAAATATATTAGAGCAGACCATGAGTGAGTATACACAGTAAACAAATAAAATATATACAACACTAAAGATATATACAGATAAATGTGACGAACAATGGAATGCTGTTACCACACATCAAAAGCATAACAGAGATGGCAGCACAGCTAATAATCACCAGCTGAAATGACAACCTGAAGAAAACAATAAAAAAATACTATCGTGTTTGAAATTCACGGATGTCCAGAAAGTGCTCACCTTTAGTCTGACAACTTGAAACATAGCAGGCTTCTAAAACCATCCCATCCACCAATGGCAAATAATAACTTTCATAATCTCATGTATACACAGTTTACTAAGGAAAATCTAGTTGAATTATAAGTTCTTTTTTATACATAGGAGCCCATGTTGCAGCATAAAAATGGAATGAAACTGCAGTAGAGAGAGAAAAGGGAATTGAAAAGATTGCAATACCTCATGACAAAAGGTCAACGTGCATTCAGTTGCAAACATGGTCGGCTTCTGGTGGTATTCAAAAAGCCATGGATGGGAAAGTAGTACCCTTATAACTAGCAGAAAGTGGCCTACTAAAATGAGCATGACACAACCATACACATTATTTAGATCGACAAAAGAACAACCTATTTCTATTTACTTGAATTAACTTTCCATTATCACAAGATCACTCTGTGTAAGCTTCGTTTCAAATTCATCATTTTAGTAAAAGACAATCAATAAACTAGGCAAATATATGCATACCAAAAAATGAGTTGTAGAAGGGAGGGGTGTCTTTAACCAATATGAAGCCTTCTTTTCCTTTCTCATCTTTCAATACGACACTGTAGGAGAATTGAGAAACAATCCCGTCATCGATACCCCTTATCTAACCATCAATAACTTTTTTATTCTAAATCTCTCCCAACTCATCCAAAATGAAACCCCTCACCATTACAAAAGCAAAACACAATATCCATCAATCAATGACAAAAAGGACTTCTTTTCGCACTACTAAACACACTCAATAACAAATCTTCACAATATTCACAGCACAAAAATAAATATATAATCAACAATCGAAAGAAGAAACATTAATTTGAATCCATCTAAGCATACACACAAACGAAATCACAAAAACAATGAAATTAAACATAATTGAATAAATGACCCACCCGCAGGGTTTATAGCTCCTTGTGGATGCGCAGCGTAACCGTTTGGGATATGAGCATAAGGTCGAAGTGCAGGATTAGTACCCGGTATTTGATACGACATCATCGGTTGCATCTGCGGCATCGGAACCGGTACAGCGGAGCCGGTGACACCGGGAGGCGGATTAGGGTTTTGGTAAGCGCCAGCAGGATTGGGCAAGGGAGTGAACTGTGGCACTTGAGTACCAAGTGGCCGGAACGAAGGCGCCGACGGAGGAAGAACGCCGGGGATTTGCGGCGGAGCTACCGTGGAATATAATGATGCAGGCGGCGGAGGTAGCGATGGTGGAGCTACTAACGGTGGGTTAGAATTAGGGTTTGTGGCGTGGGGTGTGGATGAGGGTGCTGAAGATTGCGATTGTGATTGTGATTGAGATAATTGGGGGAGTGGATCGGGTTGGTTCGGGATGGGATTGGGAGGTGGAGGTTCGGAATTCGGTTGAGTGTTGGATTGTAGAGTTGCGGGAGAAGAGGTGGAATCCGCCATTGAAGACGAATGAATGAGTTTTGAGGGTTCAAAGTGAAAGAAGAAAGGTGAATTTGGTTTTGGTTTTGGTTGTGTGCCCTAGCATAGAATGCGTGTAATTGGGTGCGCAGGTTTAAATGGATGTGTAGTGTAGGGTAAGGCTAGAGAGTTTGATCCCGTGCTTCGCTTCATTCATCACATCTCTCCAATCTCATACCTCTTATATTCGTTTATTTTCACATCCATCAAAATTTTAAGTAAAAAAAACTAAATTACACTTTAATTCTTTAATTTATTATCTGATTTTACAGTATCGGGTATCGACGTATATTACGAGTCTTCCTCAATTCTTGTTTTTTAGCATTTTGTTAGCGGTTTTTCATTTATTTTTGTTTAGTTTTGTAGTCAATTCAATAAGGAAAAAACATTTCGAATCATTCAAACTCTTAGAATATTTTGTTTTTGTTTTGATGTTACAAGTGAATTACATAAAATAACAGTCACTCGAGAAATTATAAATGGATACTGAAGACTCAAAGTATGTCTCATAGAATAAAATTACCTTCTAATTATGAGACATTGTGCCCAAATCTAACACAATGCATCAATACATGTTCTCATATCATTACTTAAGTAAAAAATTAGTAATTTGTTAGGGTTCAAAGTATGTCTCATAGAATAAAATTGTCTTCTAGTTATGAGACATTGTGCCCAAATCTAACACAATGCATCAATACATGTTCTCATATCATTACTTAAGTAAAAAATCAGTAATTTGTTAGGGTTCAGATTTTAGGATGCAAAGAAGAAGACAATTATACTTTAGAGGAGACCTTGTGCAGTTTTTATGTATAATTTTCTTTTTTCTATGTATTTTTTATCAAACAATATGAGTACTTAAGTTACTCATTATTTATGGATTACATGAAACTTCTTACATCTATTTAGTTTTGATTTTTGTATGTTATTTATACAATTAAAATCTATTTAATTATTCATATACTTTGTTTTTAATATTTTTTTTTATGCTTGATCACCATAGAGTTAAATCTATGTATTATTTCGTTATTGAAAAATAGATTATAATAACTGAAACTAAAATATATGTTCGTGTTTCTATATTATTATAAGAATATGAAGTATTAACATATGTTTAATAAATTAAGGTTTGTACATGTTTTGAATAACAATATGATCACCAAAGAAATGA
>JBBPBT010001302.1:6394828-6413919 GCA_037974875.1 Cicer bijugum | reverse complement strand
TTCTTAAAAATAAATGACTTAAATGAGACAAAAAAAAATGATGGATGTGTTACAACTGTATAAGAAAACTCATCCACTTTGTTGTGCATAGATGCTTAATAAATATCACTTGTACACATCATTTATTTGATATTTTTTAATCATAGTATTTAATAAACATCTCACATAAATTTATTAAATAAAACTTACTAATAAATCTATATCATTACATTTCATCAATATTAATATATTTTATAGAAGAGTGACGATAATCCACTGTTTAACATATTATCTTTTATAGATTAAAATGTATACGACAAAGAATGTGTTGTTATCTTTATTTTATTTTATCGTAATACAATTTAGTGAGTACCATAGAAAAAAAAATAAAAAATAAAAAAAGAAGCTGAAAAGAGAGTGTGCCTATGTCTATAAAAGCAACATACCTATAATTTTTCTTACACCACAAATGGATGTACTTGTAAAGGACTATGCCTAAAACTACTATCGGTTCTTAGGAAAAAAAATGTTTATTTGTAGTTTTCAAATTTTGAAAATATATTAATTATTGATTTGATAAAATTATTCATAGCTATAACTTATTGTCGAGAGATAAAAATGTGAAATGAAATGCTTTATATGTTTGAAAATAATTGCGACAAAAAAAATTATCTAAAAAATTATTCCATTTGATTTTTAATGCAATTTTAATTACTTTATTTTAATTATATTATCTAATTAATTTCATGTACATCACTTCTAAATTATTAATCTTCACTTTGTATTTGTGACAATGAACATAAACCAACACTTCATATGGATAGTTTGTTAAAATCACATCTCTTTTATTCATTTATCATTTTTTAATTTATATAAAATAGTGAAATTGTTAGAGATAATTCAAAATGATGTAGTTAAAATGTAGTTAGAAGTTGGTTAAGTTGGTGATGTAAAACAGCCACAAAACTACTGCTATAAAAGACTAAGATCAATCCATAAGAGTGTGTGTGTAATGCTGTAACAGAATAGCAGAAGATCAATCTGCAGAGTAAAAGAACAATCTTTTGCAGAACCAGATCAATCTTAAGATCAATCTGTTTTCTGTTTTTCTCTATTTTTCTTCTCAATTCCAATTCCTCTCAATTATACAACTTGTTCCAACAAATGGCATCAAGAGCTTGAGTTCTAGACCTTGGGAAACACGAGTGAAAGTGTGAGGGGGAATCAAAATTGGGAAACACAAGTGTGAGTGAAAGAAAAAAAAAGAAGAAATGAATGGAGGAGGATTTCCATCGAATTTGCTAATTCTGGATGGGAAGAACTAGGAGAGGTGGTCTGCATCAATGAGATCGTTGTTAGGAGCTCAAGAAGTGTTTGAGATTGTTCAAGATGGATATGAACAACTTGGTGTGAATCCAACAGAAAGACAACAAACAACTTTCAAAGATTGCAAGAAAAGGGATTGCAAGGCATTGTTTTACATCCAACAAAGTGTGGATTCAAACAATTTTGAAAGGATCTCAAAGGTATCTACATCAAAAGAGGCAAGGGATATCTTGATGAAGTATTACACAGGTGATGAAAAAACCAAGAAAGTGAAGCTCCAAATGCTAAGAAGGCAATATGAATTGTTGCAGATGGAAGAAGATGAAGCTGTGGCAGATTACTTCAATCGTGTGCAGGTTGTTGTTAATCAAATGAGAACAAATGGTGAATCATTAACTGAAATGGCAGTTATTGAAAAGATTCTTAGAACGTTAACACAAACGTATGATCACATAGTGGTGGCAATTAAAGAATCAAAGGATATTGATAAGATGAAGATGGAAGATTTGCAAAGCTCTCTTGAGGCTCATGAACTGAGATTAAGAGAAAGGTGTGCAACAACCTCAATATCACAAGTGCAGGCCCTGCAGGCTCAAGTTAGCAAGAAGACCAACCAAGGTGATGTGAAGCACAAGAAAGGCAAAGGTAACTTCAAGTGGTACAAGAAGTATGATTATGATGAAGAGACGGATGATTTCGATGAAGGGTCTGAAAGTTCAAGAGATCATAATAAAAGTAACAACAACAGCAAGAATTTGAATGGCAAGAAGAAATTTAACAAGAAAGAAATCCAATGTTACAATTGTCAAAAATGGGGGCATTTTGCAAATGAGTGCAAATCCAAGAAAGTCCAAAGAGATGATGATGATGCTCAAATGGCAGTTGAGGATTCAGATTCAGATGATATGTTATTGATGGCAATAGCAAACGAAGATCGCTCCAGAAAAAGTGTTAAAAACAAAGATCGTTCTGGAAAAAGTGTTGAAAGCAAAGATCGTTCTGGAAAAGGTAAAAAATGTTCTTCATATCAGTTTTGGTTTCTTGATACTGGATGCTCGAATCACATGACTTTCCATAGAGATTGGTTTGTAAGCATTGATGAGAAGGTAAAAAGAGAGATTATATTTGCAGATGACAGCAAAGTAACTGCAGAAGGAGTAGGAAATGTGTTGATTCAAAGGAAATATGGCAAGCAATATTTCATATGTAATGTGTTGTATGTGCCAAGAATGAAGAACAATTTGTTAAGTCTTGGACAACTACTTGAAAAGGGATATTCAATGAAGATGAAGCATGGTGAAATAAAGATGTTTGATAGTGCAACCAAGTTTGTATTGAAGGCACCATTGTCTAGAAACAGAACCTTCAAAACACCATTGTCAAATAGATCCTTAAGAATGATGGAGGTTGAAGGATTGGATGAGATGTTGAATCCAAATGAATGTGATGTTAGTACCTCAGCTATTCAACCTCACACAGCTTGTAGAACTACAAATAAATGGAAAACAATCAATCCCAAAGTAAGAGCAAAAGTTGTTGTAGGCGATGTTGAGCAAGGGAACAAACATGTTAATGTTTCAGCCACTCTTTCTATTGTGCCAAGCAACAGAAGAAAGGTCCCTGCAATTTCTATTTGCAGAAAGAAGGAAGCAATTGGGCTAGATGATGATAATGATGATGGTAAGAGTGAAGTCCAAGGAAAGCTAATAGATGCAACTAGGACTCATGTTGCAGCTCATAGCAATAAGACAAGAGTTGTTGAATGTTTGACTTGCAACAAGGCTGATTTGCAGTAGCTGGACAAATTGTTGGGAGATGACATGAAGGTGATAACAGGGATGAAATCTGAAGCATTGAAGACTGCAATTGGTCAAGGCGACAAAGGGAAAAAGGCTGATGCGTTGTTAACCATGAGTGTCGTGACTAACGAATGCATGATTTCGGTGAAAAGTGCAGCTTGTGAGAGATTGTTGAAGTCTAAGAAGATCAAGGACTGCTGGAATAGATCTGCAAAGTGCATGAAAGTGTGTTATCGATGTGGTGAAGAAGGACATGTTGCTCAAAAATGCGCAAGACATCCAAGTGTTCATAGAAAGAACAATCATTTGGAAACAAGTTTTCACTTCTTAAGAGATCAAGTAACGAAAGGAAGGATGAAACCAGAACACTGCAATATGAGTGATCAAAAGGAAGGCATCCTAACTAAAAGCTTGAAGAGGGTGAAGTTCAAATAGATTAGGAACAATCTTGTATTAATGTCAATTGAATCATTTTGAATTAGGGGGCATGTTGGAGATAATTCAAAATGATGTAGTTAAAATGTAGTTAGAAGTTAGTTAGAAGTTGGTTAAGTTGGTTGATGTAAAACAGCCACAAAACTACTGCTATAAAAGGCTAAGATCAATCCATAAGAGTGTGTGTGTAATGCTGTAACAGAAGAGCAGAAGATCAATCTGCAGAGTAAAAGAACAATCTTTTGCAGAACCAGATCAATCTTAAGATCAATTTGTTTTCTGTTTTTCTCTATTTTTCTTCTCAATTCCAATTCCTCTCAATTATACAACCTGTTCCAACAGAAATGACAATTGTTTTAGGACAAATAGAGTAGTAAATAGTTAAGAATATTATTGAGAAATGACACATAATTTTATGAAAAAAAAATATTAATGTAATTGATATATGTAGATAAAATAAAAACGATAATTAAAAAGGAACCTACATACTATTTATAATAAAATATAAAGAATACAAAAATAATAATTAAAAAATTAATGTATCTGAAATAATTTTTAAACCAAATACAACAATCTTTCAAAGTTTATATTTCATTGTAAAAGAAATATATCGTACTACTTTATCTATCTCTGAATTTTTATTTTTAAATATAAATATTAAAAAATAATAAATTTAAAAATATGAATTTTTCCCCTTAGTTCTTTAAAATAAAAGTTATTTAAAGCATGATTTTAGGTTTTTTATTATTATATTTTGATTTTTCTAAAAAGATAATAGTTTTGAAACAAAAATAAAATCAGCAACACAAAGGAGTATCAAAGTGGGATTTAAAGTTTAATATTTCATTTGACGCGCTTACGGTCAAAAGGTGAAACCGATTTCATTTGTTTTTGAGTCAATGGCAAAGTAAACGAGGCTAAAGTACACACAGTGACACAGAGTGTAAGCACCTCTTTTAATACGCGTGTTCAAAAAGATTCAAAATATAATTGAATTGAGTGTAAGAAAAATGTAAGCAAATTCTACCATTTTGCGAAGTAGGATTTTGTGTGTGCTATTAACCAGCTTGCATCAAACATGGCATTTTGTAACCAATTCAAAGAATCATTTAAGCAAGGTCTTATTGTTGGCTATTTTTTCACTGCAACTTTTCTCATAGTTTTTTATATGTTCTATTGTCTACCCACACAACTTATCAACAAGAAGAGGAAAAATAAGAAAACAAGAGAGATGCCCAAATTGCTTCATCGTGATGATATCAAAGAGGCATGTATATACTCTTTCCTTTTTTAATCTCTTTTTCTATATTTTTATTTCGTTTTATCTCATTTTAGTTTATGACTTGATAATGTTATTTCAGTTTCTGACCTAATAAATGATCGAGATTAGTCTCTGACAAACATATGTCACTTTAGTTTTTGACGTTAACTTTTATGTTAGTCATGTTAAGTGAGTGACGTGTATGTGTCTAAACGATATGTCACTTTCTCCTATGTGGTCTCGTGAATAGGCATTTATTTTTTAAATAAGACTTTAAATGAAAAAAATTGTTTTTTTCTCTTTATCAATTACCTTTTGTCATTTATTTTATCTTCAATTACATTTTCTTTTATTTTCGCTCCCTTCATCAACCCAATAAATTATTACATACATGAACCATTCTGACTATAAGTTATCATTTTCAGGAAATATAATGATAGTAAATATTATTTTTAGTGATCATTGTGATTATATTCATAACTTTAGTTCGTCTAAAGCTTCATTTTATTTAATTTAATATTTTAATTTAATGTCAATTTGGTTCATGTTTATTCATCAGACCCACATGTAAGAGAATCACACGTCACTCAACCACGTGAACATACATGTCACCTACTTAACGGAGCTAACATACGTCAATGACTAAGGTGGCAGACGTTTGACTTAATCAATGAACTAATCATATTTTTTTGCTAGTAATTTACCATTCGTTGTTCTATTACTGTTACTGTTACTGTTACTGTTACTGTTATTGTTATTGTTACTGTTACTGTTACTGTTACTATTACTACTACTACTATTACTATTACTATTACTACTACTACTATTATTACTATTATTACTATTATTACTATTACTATTTGTTGATTATGAGATCAAAATCATAAGATTCTAATTTTATATAGTTATTAGTTATGATTTATGTTTTAATTTTATTTTCTATTTAGTGATGGCATTTATTGGGGTTTCCCCATTTTTAGCTATATTTGATTCTACATAATTAATTTTATGTTCTATTTATATCCTCTAATGTAATGAGTCTTAGTATCAAGTGAAAATACAATCATTTTTCTACATCGTATCAAAACTCGATCTGAATCGTTCTTAGTCTTTATCGCTAATCCAACTATAAATAGAGAGCAAACATAAGGTGCGCCCAATGAAATTGGCATAACTCTTATGATTTCAACTGAAAGGACTGCACTTCTTATCACTGTCACAAGTTGAATGACCAAAACAACCTTCAATTGGAGAGGTCTATCAAAATCTTTCTCCAAGGAAAATGGAAAGAGGGCTACGTCACAAGAGACTGCAAAGAGCCCAAGAAAGGAGAACACAACCTCCCAAAATGGCAACTGGAGAACAATTTAGTCATGTCATGGCTTCTCAATACCATGAAAAATGAAATTGGAGAAAATTTCATGTATTATGATAATGCCAAAGATATGTGGGATGCAGTAAAAAATACATACTCCAATGTGGATAATACATATGTCATATTTGAAATTAAAAGACTTCTCCATGATCTAAAACAAGGTGATTCTTATGTCACGGAGTGTTTCAACACCATTAGTCGATTTTGGCAAAAACTAGATACATATGAAGTGGTAGAATTGAATTGTTAGGATGATAAGAAAAAAGTATAAAAAGCTGGTAGAAAATGACGTAATCTACAAATTTCTTTAGGGACTTAACAAAGATCTTGATGAAGTGCGTGGAAGGGTGCTTGGAACCAAACTACATCAAAAAATTCGAGAAGTGTTCTTAGAAGTGAGAAGAGAATAAAATAGGAGGAAACTCATGTTGGAAAATCCTATTTCATCCTTATCAATTGAAGGTCCATCAATGGTAGCAAAGCGAAACCAATCTCACCTAACAACTTCAGCTTAAAGAAGGAACCAACCTTGGTGTGAACACTGCAGGAAACCTGGTCACACTAAGGACACTTGTTGGATCATTCACAGAAAGCCATCATAAGCGAAACCATTCCACAACTGGGAAAATAGAGGCAACTCAACACATAACCCACAAGAAACAAAGGATAAACATGTTCCATCTCCCTTCAGCAAAGAACAAATGGAAGCTCTACAGAAAATGCTCCAATAGACTATGCTTTCTACATTGAAAAATGGTACAATTGTAGTAGCTCAAAAAGATCACTTTTTGCATGCTTTACACACTAGCACATGAAAATAAAAACCGTGGATCATATACTTAGGAGCCTCAGATCACATGACTGAAGATATAGTTGTATTTGACACTTATTCTCCTTGTCATAATAACTCCACCATTCATATTGTTGATGATACCATGTAAAAAATTATTGGTACAAGTTCAGTTGTTATTTTAAAAAATATTATTCTATATTTTGTACTGTATGTGTCCAAACTTGATTACAATTTGCTGTCTATTAGCAAACTTATCAAAGATTTGAAATGTGTCACTAAATTTTTCTTTGATCTATGCGAATTTCATATTTTGAGTCGAGGAAGACGATTGACAGTGTTAAAGAATGTGTCGGACTCTACTACCTGCAAGTTGAAGATTATTCTAAAGAACTCAAAGTCAATTCTTGTATAGTAGCTTCTCTAAATCATGAGGAGTCTATAATATTGTGGCATTATCAATTAGGTCACTCAAATTTCGTGTACTTGGAGAAAATGTTGCCCTCACTATTCAATAAACATCTAAGGAATTTTCAATGTGAAGTTTGTCAATTATCCAAACATACCTGAAACACATACTCATTTCAATCATATAAACACTTGCAACCTTTCTCCTTAATTCAAAGTGATGTATGGGGGTTATCTCGAGTCAACAACATTAGTGGTGCTAGATAGTTTGTTACGTTCATTGATGACCACATAAAAATCACATGGATATTTCTCAGAAAAGGGAAATTAGAAGTTGAAAAATTATTGAGTTTTTTCACAATATGGTGCAAATAAAATTCCAAACAAAAATTAAAGTGCTCAAAATTGACAATAGTTGCAAATATTTTAATTAAATACTAAAGTCCTACCTTAAAACCCATGAAGTTATACGCCTGAGTTCATGTGTAGATACCCCCAAGAAAATGGGGTCGCAAAGAGAAAAAGTATTTGGAAATAACAAGTCTGTCATCCTAACCACCAATATATCAACATATTTTTGAGGGAGAAAGTGTCCTTTCAGCCACTTATCTCATAAATAGCATGCCTTCATATATCCTTAACTTTGACATCCCTTATTTCCCTCATCAAACTTTCTTTCCAATTAAGTAGAATTATTATTATTATTATTATTATTATTATTTATTGATTATGAGATTAAAATCAAAATATTCTGATTTTGTACAATTATCAGTATATATTAATTAAGATTTCTATTTTAATTTTATTTTCTATTTAGTGATAACATCTATAAATAAAATCAATTTTTTAATTTTTAATTCTATTTGATTGTACAAAATTAATTTCCTCCTTATATAATCAGGTTTAGCATCAAGGAAAATACAATCACTTTTGGGCATTATTATTTTCCAATATTATTATAATTGAAAGACTTTGCTATCATTATTAATAATCAAATCTATTGTGGTAAATCCATACACAGAAACCTATGAAAGTCAGACAAAAGGACAAAATGTTGCCTGTGGAGTTGATAGAGAAAAGAATCCAGGTAACCCTCCTATAACATTAATCTTGAATGTCAAATACAAAAAATAAAATAAAAGTAATGAACTTTCTTTTGGGTACATAAATAATGTAAATTTATAACTGAATTGTGGGATTGATATCATCAGATCAATAAAGTTGGACGGTTGACTTACAGAATGAACTTCAAAAAACTGTGTCATGCAACAGAGTACTTTAGGGAGGACAATGTCATTGGGGTGGGAGTCATTGGAACTATGTACAAGGCAACATTTCCCAACGGCTGTTTCATGGCAGTTAAGAGACTGTATGATGATTCTCAATTATTTATAAAAAAGTTCGAATTAGAAATAAGAATTTTGGGGCAATACAGTCACATAAACATAGTTCCCTTGATTGGTTTTTGCGTAGAAGAAGGAAACAATGAAAGAATTTTGGTGTATCAATACATGTCAAATGGAAGGCTTTCTGATTGGTTGAATGAAACTACAAAATTAGGATGGGCAAGGGTTATTAAAATTGCACTTGGTGTAGCAAGAGGTTTATGTTGCATTCACCATAGCATGCATATGGTTCATCTTAGCATAAGCTCCGAGTGTATCTTGTTAGGGAACAATTTTGAGCCAAAAATATCCAATTTTGGAGAGGCCATGTTTATGAATAATAATGATGTGAACAAAGACATTGGATTTGAGAAGAAGGATGTTTATGACTTTGGTTGTTTGCTTTTTGAGCTGATTAAGGGGAACAAATTTGGTCAAATAAGTTGTTGTTTTAGCAAAATTAACGTTCCTTTTGCAACTTACACATATCCTATGAATATGTTGGAGGACCCTTCTGGATTCTACGATACAGTGGATGAATATCTAAACAAGATACAGTTTGAAGATGAGGTATCTGCTCTTCTTAGAGTTGCATGCGACTGTGTTCATCCTTTCCTTGAACAGAGGCCTACTATGCTTGAGGTGTACAACAAGATGTGCAGCATATGGGAGAGAGATGATCTGTGAAGATCCTCACCTCTTATCTATCGATGTTGTAACTCATACTATCTATACGAATATACCAAAATACTTACGTAACAATGATATGAAATAATTATTAGTACGTAGAGACCGACATGCTTATAACCAACAATTATGTTTGAATTTATTCACGGATAAATCAGCTGGTGATCCGAACGGATAAGGGATTCGGTGGAGAGACTTAAACTTGTTTTTTGTTTTGTTTTATGAGATGAACAATATCAACGTGATGAATAATATTGACCATGAACAGTACCAACACGGTGCGATGCACAATGCTGCGACTGATCTCCTGAAAAATAAATGAAAAACTACAAAGAAGAGGTAAACCGAATTTGAGATTAGAAAAGAAAAACTATGATTATATTTCCTAATTGTTGAAGACTCAGCAGCGTAATAGAGGCAAGATCATTCAAGGAGAATCGAAATACACTATAATACAATGTAGTCAATGTAATAAGTCACAATTTCACAAAAAATATATTTTTAAAATGATATTCATTTTAAAATAATTTTTATTTATTAAAGTGACATATTGAAGTAAAATAGAGAGTATTATTTTTTTGGCAAAGAGACAACATTTGTTTGAAAATGTAGTGCAGTCAGGATTTTACGGTGAGTGCAATCAGGAATTTACGGTGGAAACTCTTGTTGAAGCTAAAGTTATGAGTAATAGAATGCGATAATGGGTTCACCTCTACAATTCCAAACTCACTCAAAGTCGCATCAAAGTCCATTGGAACAGAGTATAACCATGTGATTCTGATTTGCGCATCAGCCATATTTTCGTTGATAAGAATAACTGTTGAATTTTTTTGCAATGCAAGGAAATACCATATGACCAATATATAAGATGACACAAAACTCACACAGACCCCAAACCTCCCATATAATTAATTAAGCACCCCAACGGCCAACCTGTTACTATATAATACTATAATTATTACTAACGTTAGTTATAATTATCAAATTCCATCATCAATTGAAAGAGTAGTTAATTCAATTGAAAATTTTGGAAAAGAAATCTATAAAGATTTTCCAAAGTGAATCGGCTATTAATAAGAGAGGGATGTAGTACTCTCATCATATTTTCGGTAATCAAACAAAACATTTCGGTATTTTTGTTTTGGGTTTCATCATATCGGTAATTTTTCTCAACGGATTGTAATCTTTTGCCCAAGCAAAATGTACAACATAGGTCGTCAGCAAGTACAAAATAATGATATTATCTAGTATATTTTTTATTGGGTCCTGATGTGTGAGCCACCCATGCCGTATATAAGGTAAAAGATTATTTGGGACTATTAGTAGACTAGTAGATATCTACAGTTGTAATGCCAGTAGGGTGGGTTTTATGCTTAAGGTGCTTCTTCTTCTCAGGAGTTTCGTGCACTTGTGCCTTCCTTCCGAATGTCTTGAGCTGATAATTTTCGAAGGCAGTTGAAACAGCTTCCACCTTAGATTAATGCCAAAAATCAGTTCATGTGCATAAAGTGCATATATTCAAACATTTCATAAATGTGAAAAATACTTTTTTCTTCTTTCTTGGCGGCTACTAACCAGTTCTGGCTTCTTACTGTATACTCTCACTATGATGTCTTCGTAAGATGCCGGCAACAAATGGCTGATTAGGCCGTCTTCGATGGCAAATTTTTCTTTACTCTCGTAGTCCTGAGACAAAAATTGGTATTTATTAATCAACAAAGTAATAAAACACAAAGGAAAGAACTGAAAATATAAGTGAAATCAATACCTTGAAAAAGTTTATTCTGGATATTGAAATGCATGCAAAAAGAAGAAAGATCAATTGTCAGTCTACTGTTGGCAGTTAGCAAATAATTAGAAACAGTCAAGTTCTTCAGAATGTACTTTGTAAGAGGGTTTTCCATTCCACGTGTTAAATCAATTTTAACATTGCTCACAGCGACATCATCTTCTTTCAACGTGATACCACTATTTGTCTGTTTAGAAAAAACATGGTATAACACGTACGTTTAGTCATATACTGAATGAAAATGGACTTCTGATCTTATTAATACAATTTTTCAACCTGGGAACAGACAACGTCTTGGGGTGTGATGCTTTTGAAGTTGTTTAGTTGGTCCTTTGGAACAGAAAATTCATTGCAGAACTACAAAAATGGAGTAGTGCATTAATTTGTCAGCATATGCATTTATGTATTACCGAAACTATCTGCACAAAATATTAAATTCTCCACGTATCAGGAAGACAATCACAAGAATAAGAATAGGTAAGGACCTATCCTTACAAATTTATCAGGTACTGTACAGCTGTACCTGGTACAGATCCCTTCTGTGAATGCGTAGAATCAAGTCTCTGGATTCCTTCAGCTCTGGATTGGAAGAAGACGCAATTGTTTTAAGAATTGAGTCATCTAACTGAAATATAAGAGTGTCAGTCGCATTAGGCGAAATAAAAATTCCCAACATCAAAACCTTGCAATATACTCAAACCTTCCAAAAGTCAGATGGTTGATTAATTGAAGATGCAATATGTAGATATGGATTTGCTTTCACCAGTGCATCGACAACCATCAATTCTATTGCCTGACAAAGGAAACAACAAAAAAGTAGCGTTTTCAGTCGGAACACAAATATAATTTGTTTCTACATTACTAATTTTTTATGAAATCACTCACCTTTACTTTTGCATGTGTATAGACAGTTCGATGCAAATCAGCACGTGTTGCAAATAACTTGTGAATTGTCAGATCTGATCAATATGTCAAACAAGGATAATGTAATATAACTTACAGTCTACTGCACTAACAGTTATAGCAAGGTTTTTAGTAAGTACTAACAATCTTTAGCACGATAACAAATTTCATCATCCATAACTTGCATGGTCTCCATCAATCTGACAAGTAAAAAAAAAAAAAAAATTAAATTTGGTCATAATTAATTGCCAACCTCATTTTGAGAAAATAGTTAAGCAATGAAGTATGTGCTATATTTCAATAAGAGCCCGACATTGCTGCACTGGTGTACAATCGTGTTGTCACAAACTGTCAGAACATCAGCAAAATAAAGCCACCTAGATAATAAAAATAAACACCTCTCAGGCTGAAAGTTGCACCCTAGGCCACAAGCACGTGAATCACGAATAATGTAGTCAAACCTGCAAATTATTGAATCAGTTATAATAGTTCTATGTTCAAGTGATTGGGTATCAATAGCAGTTGTACATCAGGAGGAACAAAGGTGAAAAGTACCAACTTACTTATCAACATCAATTCCATTGCGACCATTTGCAACAATATCATATAAGAACTGGTTCTCCTTTATGTAGGGTAAAATTTTGAAGGAAATCAGTATAATATCATATAATGTTGTTAAAGAAAGTGGAATGGCATATATATATATATATATATATTATATATATAATGCTATTATTAAAAGAAAATAAAATCTTTGACACTAATATACAAAATTTTGAAGGAAATCAGTGTATAATATCATAATATTGTTAAAGAAAGTGGTATGGCATATATGTTGTTATTAAAAGAAAATAAAATCTTGGACACTAAGATAACTTACCCTTTGTGGAAGATGGTCTTGAGGATGGTGAGAGCTAGAAGTGATCAGTTCCTGCAAAAAGAAATGAAATTTATTAAGGCTCCTTGTCTACAGACTGAAATCACGATCAAAATAATAGTATCTTAGTGTAAATATTTGAAAGTATAAGATTTAGGCGTTGTTACGTATATATGCACGTTGGTAATTAATGTGATCTTTCACTGTGCATTTGACTAACGATAAATGAGCAAATAGTTATATTTAATTACTTCTAACTATATCTTCTTTTGATTATTTATTTTATAAATAATTATCTTGAATATATTGAGAATATTTTAGGATAACTATTTTCACTATAGAATTGTTAAAATATGCTCTTCGAGTTATATACTTTTAAAATACATATATTAGTAAGTATAGTAATAATTTTGAATATGAGATTTTAGTTTTTATTAATATATATTTTTTAAAAAGGTTAATTACTTTAATTAATCTATTTTTGTAAAATATTGGTCTACAGACTGAAATCATGATCACTAATTCTTATTCTTAAAGAAATATCAAAATAAAAAATTTAAGATATGAATAATGGATATGGAACAGAAATGAAAGTTGCAGTCAAAAGAAGATTTAGATTTATTGCTACTTCCATTTCTGAAGATTTAGATTGACTGCTACATTCTATAATGGATAATGGACATCCTTATTACATATCATGGAGTAGATTGACAAAAGATAGAAAAATCAAAGATTCAATTGATCATTACAGTCTAACCTTAACTTTTTTGAGGAGTTGAGGATCCAAATCAATATTGTGTTGATCAACAATGTGATCTACCATTTTCTCAGACATTTCCTCATGAGACCTGAAAGTACTAACAAGACTATATCAAAATGATGGATTCTCCAGAATGAAATTATTAGTTTTGCAAAAATCTAATCAATTCCAAAAAAGTCAATAGTTTATCGCAGAAAAACATATCAGAGGAATATAT
The DNA here is from genome assembly GCA_037974875.1 of Cicer bijugum. NCBI lineage: Eukaryota > Viridiplantae > Streptophyta > Magnoliopsida > Fabales > Fabaceae > Cicer > Cicer bijugum. The sequence continues at coordinate 6,399,928 of JBBPBT010001302.1, read as the reverse complement.
TGTTGTCAAAGAGTCATGATGTTCATATCTACGAATGTGAAAAAGTAATATGTTGAGATTATGGCTTTGGAGCATAAGTTAGTGTTAGTTAGTTAGTTAGTTAGTAAGTTAGTTGTATTTTGCAATAGGAAGTAAGAGTCAGTTACAACTAGTAACGACTTGACCAAGCTTGTTATGTACCTATACATACACTTGTAAACACTATTAATAACATACGAATAAAACAGATTATTCATCCCCAAATTCACTCTCTCTCAAATCTCAATTTCATATAACTGCAATTAGCACAGAATTTGCAGTTCATTCATTACAAGATAGGATGTCAGAAAAGAGTAATGTTGCTCCCATTGCAAGCATTGGGAAAATGTCATTTTATGCTGACTTATTGCCAAATGCCAAATTGTTGATTTCTATTTAAACAATGGACAGGGGTCTTCAAACTTTAAAGAGGCTTGTCTAGTCTTCATTTAAATAGTATATACTATTTAAAAAGACACATAATATCCTTGGTCTTTCAACATATATGTAGTTAATAATTGATTGTATGTTTTCTGCTATTATAATCTTTCTCGGTTTAGTACAGAAATCGTATATATAGAAAATACAAGAATAAAAAGTTTAAAACTCTGACTATTGAAAACTAGACACCTACTTAAGAAAGTTCTATGTGTCAACTATCTAAATATTAGCATATGAAGAGACCACATGTTTATACACAAAGGCGAGACTGTTAAATGCTGAACAGTCTGCCTCCACACATGGAAAGCATCAAATATATTACCTCGAAAGTAAAGTATTAAACACAATAATCAAGAGTTGAAGTTCTAATTGTTTTCGGATGTCAATGGAAAGTTTTTATTTTTTAAAAAGTGTTATAAGTCATAACTAATACCATAGACAATATCTGGGCACGGCATAAAGGTAAATTTTGAATTCCATCATGAAAGTTATCTTAACTTAATCATTAATGGATAATTCAAGTATCATGTGGGGTACACCAATGAGACATTCTAAGAAGAGTAAAGACTGTAAAGTTTTAAATTATAGTTAGTTTTGTTATTTGTTATTAAATACATTTTCAGGAAAATAATGAGAAACATATATTTTTCATTCAAAACTAAAAATGATACAGGTATGTGATTAAAAGCAGGAAATCAATATGTACATGCTTTATCCAGAACATCAGAATTACCAAGTGGAGCCATTAAGAACCAGGGGGAGGAACTCGCGCTCAAAAGTGTGGCTGAAGGGGCCATGACCAACATCATGTAGTAATCCTAGACACAGATGACTAATGATAAAGTAGTGGAATTAGAACAGTTAAAACATATAACTAATTTGTTAGAAGATGGCAGTTACCAGCAAGTTTCACTGCAAATACATCAAATTGTTCAATACCAAGCTCTGGGCCCTGAAAGGATGGCATGGCCACATAACTTCTTAGCTCTATAATCTCGCAACTGATAAGCATTTGGATAAACCCATTTAAAAGTATGTACCTGGTATTTTTTAATGATATCTATCGCTTTGCCAGCCAGCCAATAAACACCAAGTGAATGCTCAAAACGAGAGTGGACAGCCCCAGGGTAAACCATATGACTTAGGCCTGAACATAAGTGAGAAGGTTAAGTCCATTAAAAAAAAAATTATTATATCATTTCAAAAACTGTAACCAATATCTCTACTTAAATCACCTTGCTTTTTTGGCTATATAAACTGACAGAATTTCACATTAATTCACATTCTAAATAAACACCGACAACAATTTAATACATACATTTCCTTTGCGAAAAAAAATGATGAAGAAAACAAACCAGCTTGATTGACAATTATTCAACTAGGGAAAAGTAATATCTTTACATCTATCTTTTATTACTCTATGCTTGTCACAGGCATACAGCTAAGTCAATCTAACAGCACAAGGCAGAGGAAAGAGTTGATTTTAGCAGATTTGTAATATTAGAAAGAGGCTAAGGGATGCTAAAAAGTTGAATGTGAAGTCTGTATAATAAACATGCTGATTACATGTTAAACAAAAAAAGCAACTTACTATTAAAAATAAAGAGACGCAGGACTAATTACAAATCTAATGTAGGAAGCCTGCATTTGCAAGAGGCTGATTCAACAACACGAATATGAGATCTCCTAGCCGCAAGAGTTAAGACAACTCGAATCTGTGACTTTTGGTTACATACAAGATAAGTTTACTAACCATTGCAATTTTCCATGATAAAATTATATGGATAAATATGCATTGATAATAAATCCAGTTATTCTTCCAATCCTATAATAGTATTCCCATATTATGTTTGATTTGTATTCAGAGAGCATTTAATTGTTCACTCACCAAGCTGCTTCAAATCACGTAGCCTGCATAACAAACAAAGTCATGTAGAGAGGGGGAAATGTGAGAGTGCAATAAGTGTAATTATTCAACTATATTTTTTTTTTTGCATTGAAACTATTTTTGGTAAGGCATACTTGCCTCTGAAATTGTTCAGTGTCAACAAACTTCAAGAAGATCTGCAGCAACAAACAAGCGATTTCCAAGTTCCATCAAAGTCAACAAAATTAACAGTAAGAAAAACAAAACTCTAATGCACTTTGAATCAAAACAAAGTACACTTTACATATTTGATACTTGATAGTTATAAAACTAAAACACCACACAGATGGACAACGACAGGCGAAAACAAATTATATGTTTTGTTTTATATTAATAAGCATCCCTAACTGATTCAAGGAGTATATATCATAATTAATGTTTTCAAACCGAATTGAATAGGAGTACTCAACCGGTTGAACCATGAACATACATTTATTTATATTTCTGTTATTTGAGCGATTCTGTTGCAATTTCGTTTCGGTATTCGGTTTTAATAGCATTGATCAGAAAAGAATCCAAAGCAGTTCTTAAAACAATCCAAAGCAGTTCCGCTTTTTCCGTCACTGATTATAACGGTAACAAAAAGCAAAAAAACACGAACACTATGCAGAGACTAACACTCGCAGAATCTACTTCAACCTACTCTCGAACAACGATCCAAAACTTCATGCAACGACTTACAACATATAAAATCTATACATACAAACACTACATTATAATTGCGAACATATAACGAATCAAAGTATAAATGAATTACTATTCGAGAAGGAAATTTTCAACTAAAAACAGAGAAAAGGAAAAAACAGTTACAGGCTCGAGAAAGATGTTGCCGTGAACGTTATCACGGATATGCTTCAGGAATTTCCTTTCGTGAGAAACGGAATCGTCCGTAGAAAAAGGAGCGGCCATGTCAGAATCGGTGATCATCGAGTGAAGCAGAAGAGTGAGAGAGAAACCTAGTATTCGTTAGGGTTTGTAGAAGAGAAGAAGGAGAAAGGAAGAGAAGCTGAAAAGAAGTTGAAACAGACAGAAATGAAAAAGGTGAATTAGAGAGTTGGTTATTAATACTGTTTTGTACATGGCAAACTTTTTGAACTGACGGTAGTGATGGACGTGAAACGATGCCGCCAAAACGAAATTTTGTTGCCACACGAGTATTAAGCGCGTGTGCACGCGATCGATATCTATTTAGGAATGTGTGGCCTTGTTTGGATTAGTGAGGGTGGATACACCAAGTTCAAGAGGGAGCGAGATAATTTATGAGAAGAAAAGTATGGAGAACCCACTTTTTAATATTTCACAATAGTTATTTATTGAATTTTATATGATACTCATAAAAAATATTATATTAAAAAATATGTGTTAAATAATATATTGTTAATAGTTCTCTTTTATATTGAGAATGATGTAGAGAATCTAGTTCAAATTATAATAAGTGGATAGAAGTTGAAAATGAAGATAAAACTATTTTTTTTATTAGGTTGAGTCAAGTAGGTAATTTCACAACCTATTTTATTTTCATTATGTGGTGAACCAACTAACGTGAAATATGTTTGTATGAATTGGTTTTTCTAATACCATATTTGACATATAGATGATGTGAAAAAAGAAATGTTGAACAAAAGAAATAGAATAGTAAATGTAATGTTTCTAGGTTGTACCATTATAACTAATGAAAAATAACTATAATTAGTAAAGGTGATAAGAGATGCAGATGTTGTTTGATTGGGTAGGGAATGAGTTGTTTGATTGGGTAGGGAACGAGAGTAAAGAAAGAAAAATAAATACAAATGACGTGCATAATATTTTTTAATTATGTTATTAGTATAAAGTATTCATTAGTTTTATTCATGGCTAGTTTTTGTCAAACAATTTGAGAAATCGTTTAAAAGATCTTAATCTAATACTACCTGAAATATTGGTGGCCTAAATACTTTTGATATAATTTTGTTTATAATTACTCTTTGATATATTCAATTAAAATAGTTATTTTGACGACTGTATATACTTGCAAGGTTGATGATTGTAATTATCTCTGCGTGAAGATGTGGAAAATATATAAAAAACATATTATTTATCTATGTATCAAAAATGACTAAAAAAACTCTATTATATAGTTATGCGTAACTACAAGATAAGTGATCCTATTATTATTTTAATTTGATGTATTTATTGTCTTATAAATCTTCAACGACAAATTTATATAGTTGATATACACTGAAATAACAAACAATATAAGGATAAATTAGTTAATTTTAGTCTAACTCATAATTCATTTGACATGTATTTTAGTGTATATTTCTAGTTAACCGATTAGTCCATTTTTTCTAATAATATTCGGTGTTTACATGTTGAGGACTTTTGCCCCCTTTTCTAGACTTGGCCCTCGTTAATTCTATACCTAACAAAAAAATAGCAATTTTTATTTTTTTAAAAAAATCTTTTGTCCTTTTTCATATTTCTTTTGTTCGTACGAATATTTTTTTTAAGGCACCACGAATATTTTGTCTTTATCAACTTTTGTTAGGGATTACAAACTTTTTGAAATATATGTGTTTTTATTTTTAAGTGTTTTTTCATTAATGGTCTGATTTTTTAGATAAAAAAAGTTTTCAAACTGTTTAAAAAATATGTGTTTTCATTTCTTTGTGCAAATTTTCGATTCCTTATATATATATATATATATATATATATATATATATATATATATATAT
>JBBPBT010001302.1:6380740-6393147 GCA_037974875.1 Cicer bijugum | reverse complement strand
TTTAATTTAAATAAGTGGTTTTATATATGTCGTGAAATCTTAACTCATACGATAAATATTGATATTGTCAAGTTGAAAGTTTTATTCTGAATTGAAACTCAAAACTTCAAAGTTATGTGTGGTTTTAGGATGATATTTATCATATCTTCTAAGACAAAAAAAAAAGTAGTATTGCTATATAGATTTTGCTTTTTCTTTTGTGTTGTTTGTGATTTTTTCCTTTGTCTACAATATTATTTTGTTAGTCATCTTCATGTCATATTGTTTGATTTTTTGTTATGATATTCGTTTGGTTCAAATTAAATATTAACTTTGGTCTATTTTAGATTGAGACAATATGAATTAGTTGTCAACAATATATATCCTGAGATACAAGTATTTTAATTATTTTGATTTTCTTATTTGTAGGTATATTTTTTTTATATCATTAATTTGATTGTTGTGAGTTTATTTACAAATCTATTATTTTTAAATTTTAATTAGAGTGAATTTGTGCTATTTTTATATAGTCTATTAATTTGAACAAATAAATATTTTTTTAGTAAAAAAAGTAGATAAGTTTTTTTTGACAACTCTTAAAAAAAAGTTGCTTTTCGACAAATCTTAAAAAGCATTTTTGTTTGTTGTACGGGCTACATTTTGTTTTTAAATTAAACAATCTTTTTTGAAAATATTGAAATTGTTTATTTAGCTTACCTAACCAAAATACGAGAAACACACTAGGTTATATTCCCCGATATTTCAACAATTCTATCTCCGTATGGGAATAAGCTACCCGATCGACCTGGTCTACTGTCTAACTTATGTAAGGATGCGACTTTTTTAATAAATAAGATTAAAGATTTAAAGAAAAATTATTTATTTAAATAAATCACAAAAAAGAAATATTTTAAATCTACCAAGTCAATTTGTTTTAAAAAATATTATTATTATTAGATTTTGAATTTTAAATTTTTTTGATTGATTTTAAATTTTAAATTTTAAATTAAATTATAAATTTGCTAGCCTTTTATTAACTTAATCATATATTTTTCTACATTTCAACATAGTAGTTTTTTGTTTTTCACAAAAACAAGACGTGTACATTCTTAACTTTCGTTAATCACTCATTCATAATATATAGCATTAGTCTATTCCTCGATTAAAAACAAAAATGGACAAGTTTTGCACCTATTTTGACCGTTTGCACCAAGACATACACAGAATTGCATCAAATGGAAAGCCCCAAACACCTAATTAGACTACATTCTGAACAAATATTTTTCCACATCGTACTATTCCTTCAAACTACTTTAAATAGGCTGGAGCATCATTTTGCACAGCAGAAAAAATCACAACCCAATTAAAGAACAAAAAAAATTATATACAGCAGAAAACAACATACATTCAAAAAGCAAATGTTTAATTGTTTCAGCCGTCCTAAATCTAGCCCCACATTGATGTCCAGAATCATTAATCACACCTCTCTTTACTAAATTATTTCTTGTAGGAATTTTATTAGAATAATTTTCTAATACTTTATTATATAGCCATGACTTACAATAGAAATTCCTGAGAATAAGGGAAAACTAATTCATGCAAATAACAAATAATACTAAGTCTAACTAGTCGTTGCTCCTACTAATTAGAAGACTTATTCAAACAGAAAACAATTAAACAAACTAACAAATCCTTCCCTAAACTGCACGCTAAAAGCAAAACAGTTTACAAAGGAACTTCCATCACCCCCAACATCTGTCTCAGCTTCGTGAATGACTCAAGCTTCAAGGGCTTAGTCATGATACCTGCCATTTGGTCTTGAGTACTGCAATGCACCAACTTCACTCTTCCTTCACCAGTCAGATCTCTTAGATAATGAAAACGTACCTCAATATGTTTATTACGTCCATGTAGTACTAGATTTTTTGACAGTTGAATGGTCGAACTGTTATCACACTTAACCAAAATACAATCTCCTTGTTTGCTTCTAAGCTTTTCAAGTATTCTCTTCATCCAAATTCCCTGAGTTGCACACGAAACCGCAGCTATATATTCTGCCTCTGTGGTAGAAAGTGCTACAATAGGTTGCTTCTATGAACTCCACGAAACAACTCCTCCACTTAATGAGAAGACATATCCTGATGTACTCTTACGATCATCTATGTCACTGAGATAATCACTATCAGTATATGATAATAATGTATCATCTCCTCCTCGATGGTATTGAATCCCAAACTCTGTTGTGCTTTTGATATATCTAAACACCTTCTTTAACACCTGAAAATGAAGATCTGTTGGGGTAAACATGTATCTACTAGCAAGACATGCCACAAACATCAAGTCAAGTCGTGTGACAGTGAGATACATCAAACTCCCGATCATTTGCTTATAGAGTGTAGGATCGACTTCAACTCCTCCCTTCTTTGAGAGCTTAACTCCTGGAACTATCGGATTCTTGACTCCATTGTTGTTACTCATGCCAAATCTTTCCAAAATTTCTTTAGCAAACTTCCTTTGATAGATATAAATCCCTTTCTCCTTCTACAATACTTCAACTCCGAGAAAATATCTCATTTTCTCGAGATCAGTCATATCAAAGTTTCTCCTCATCGATTCTTTGAACTTCAGAAACATAGTTTCACAATTCCCTGTGAATATTAAATCATCCATATAAAGACTCACAATCAGAATATTACCTCCAATTTCAGACTTTATGAACATCGTGTGTTCAGATACACACTTCTCAAGTCCCTCTTCGATGAAGTATCTTTCGATCTTGCTGAACCAAACTCTTGGAGCTTGTTTTAACCGATAGAGAGCCTTCCTTAACTTGTATACTTTTCCTTCATCTCCATTTTTTATGAAACCTTGAGGTTGATCAACAAATACCAACTCATTTAACTCACCATGTAAGAATGCACTTTTTACGTCAAGCTGATAAATAGTCCAGTTTCTCTAAGCTGCAGTTGTCACAATCATTCTGATTGTGTCCCATCTTGCCACTGGAGAATATACCTCTGTCTAATCAACTCCATAATTTTGTGCATACCCTTTGGCCACTAGTCTCGCTTTGTATTTCTCCACCACTCCAAGTTCATTGAACTTGGTCTTGAAAACCCACTTAACACCAATAGTTTTCATTCCTTCAGGTAGTTGTATCAATTTCCAAGTGTTGTTTCTCTCAATTGATTCAATCTCATGGTGCATTGCTTTCCTCAATTTCCCTTCTTTTGAAGCTTCTTCGTAGTTCACTGGGTCTTCCTATGAGGTAAAGACTTGAAGGACTTGTCCTTCCAAGATTAATGCATATACCTCTTCATCTGAGAGCTCTTGCCCTGTGACATAATCTTGCAAATACGCAGGTGCTTTTTGTGTTCTTCTTGGTCTCTCTTGTGAGTTGTTGGATGAGTTACTCGATCTCGAATTTATTACTTCTTGTTCAACAATTTCAGCCTCTCCATTAGTATTGTCTCCATCAACATTTATTGTTTCTTCTTCAACAACTCCACCTTCTTTCTCACCAACTTCATCTTCCCAAGTGAGAACATTAAAGTTTGTGTTGCTGTCTTCACTTCCATTCCTTCCCCAATCCCAAAATTTATTCTCTTTGAAAACGACGCCTATGCTTATCATAATCTTCTGAATATTGGGATTGTACATTCTATAGGCCTTGGATTCATCGCTGACACCAAGAAAGATGGCCCGACAACTCTTATCATCAAGTTTGGTTATGTTTGCTTGTGGAATGTGTACGTGTGCAACACAACTAAAGATTTTAAAGTGTTTCACATCAGGCTTGACGCCACTCCAAGCTTCTTCTGGTGTTTGCTCTTGTAATGCTGATGTGGGACTGCAATTCAAGACATATGTGATCCATTTAACACCTTCAGCCCATAACTTCTTTGGCATCTTCTTTTATGATAGTATGTTTCGTACCAGATTCATGACTATTTGATTCCTCCTTTCCACTACTCCGTTTTGTTGAGGAGTATATGCAGTCGTTAGTTGCCTTTTGATGTCGTGTTCTATGCAAAATTTGATAAATGCATCTGAGTTGAATTCTCCTCCTCTGTCCATTCTTAGGCAACAAATCGGCAATCCATCTTCTTTCTCAACACTTGCTTTGAATACTTTGAAGGAGTTGAAGGCTTCATATTTTTCTGCAATGAGAAAACTCCACATTTTCCTACTGTAATCATCAATAAAACTTAAGAAATACCTCTTCTTGGTGTTTGACATAGGATTAATTGAACCACAAATGTCTGCGTGCACCAACTGCAGATTTTTCGTCGCTCTCCACTTGCTTTGTTTTGGAAAACTCTATCTCTTCTATTTTCCAACAAGACAGCTTTCACATACTTTAGTCGGTGTCCCAATTTGTGTTAGTCCAAGAACCATCTTCTTGGAACTTAACATCTTTAAGTTGTTATAACTTAGATGCCCAAATCTGCAATACCACATGTATGCTTCATCATGTGTGGTAGCTTGGAAACAAGAGCTTGTCTCTGTTATTTTTGCAACAATTGTGAACATTCTGTTTGCACTCGTCTTGGTCTCTATGATGGGTCCTATTGTTGGATGAAAAACTTTGTTAGTATTATTTTGTATTAATACTGCCAAGCCTCTCTCTTGTAGTTGACCAACGCTTAACAAATTGTTGCTAAGGTCTGGAACGTAGTATACGTCTCTGACCACTTGAACCAACTCATCAATCTTGATATTTATACAACCCTTTCCATGAACCACCAACCTTGCATTGTTTCCGAGGTTCACATAATGTTTTTATGTCTCATCTAACTTAGAAAACAATTTTCTTACCGATGTCATGTGATTGTTGCAACCACTATCAAGAAACCACAAGTCTTCTACTTTCGCTCCTTGCATCTCCACGTGAGCCATAAGAAGAAGTTCTTCTTCTTCGCCTAACTCCACATAGTTTGCTTTCTTCTCCCAGCTAGGACATTCAAATTGAAAATTCCCCAGCTTGTGACATTTGTAACATTCAATTAGGGATTTGTTAATTCCCACTCTTCCACGACCTCTGCCTCGTCCTCATAATGCATCCCTGCCTATTCCTCGTGTCTCACGAAATCTTCCTTCTTCTGATGAGATCTTCAAGACATGTTCCTCACTGGTGGAACCTTTGGTCTGGTGTCTGGTGATTTTTTGTTCGTGACACCGTAGAGAACTTTGTAGTGAATCAATAGATAGCCTGCTAATGTCTTTTGACTCTTCAATCGAGCATACCACATAGGTCATTTTTTCTGAAAGAGTGCGCAATATTTTCTCCACTATCTTATTGTCTTGCATGTCTTCTCCCATGTTTCTCATATCTATTGCCACCAAGAGCACCTTCGAAAAATACTCCGTGATAGTCTCATTCTTCTTCATATCTAATATCTCAAAATCTCTTCTAAGGCGTTGTAGTTGCGCCCTTTGAACACGCTCACTTCCTTGATACTTGATTTTGAGAGAATCTCACAACTGCTTAGATGTATCCTTCTGAATTATGGTTTTCAGAATTGATTTATCTATAGCTTGGAATAAATAATTCTTGACCTTAAGATCAGTAAGCTTAAGGTCTGCCAATGCTTGTCTCTGTGCTCTATTGAGAATCTCTCCTCGAGCTGGCTCAACATAGCTAGTTTCAATTAGGTGCTACCACTCTTTAGATCTGATCATATTCTCCATGATCATGCTCCAATGCTCATAATCACCATCAAACTTGGTGATGATGACAAAATTGTCTTTTTCACCTGTCATCTCTATCTCTCTTTCTCACTTTGTTAGAAACTGCAATCTCTATCTCTCACAAAACTCAGGCCCATGTGAAGAAGCTCTAATATCAAATGTGAAAAGTAAAACTTAAACACTATTTGTAATTTGTGAGAATAATTTTCTAATACTTTATTTCACGTCTTAGCTAGATATATAGCCATGACTTACAACATAAATTTCTAAGAATAAGGAAAAACTAATTCCTGCAAAATAGCACATAATACTAAGTCTAACTAGTCGTTGCTCCTACTAATTAGAAGACTTATTCAAACAGAAAACAATTAAACAAACTAACAAAAAAGACGCGAAACAAAAATAATCATTCGAGTTTCTTTGTCTAATGATATATGGAAAAGTCTAATATACTTAATATATATTGGTCCTTTCCCTACCAAGATCCTTCAAAAATAAGGAATCTCACCATTTCTAAATTCTAATTGTCTTGCTTAATATGCAATAAAGGTATAGCAAACATTCTCGATTGTTCAAGTAGATATTTTCTATATTTTCAAAAGAAATTCAGAGTTTTATTAATAATTTTTGAGGTTGTATACAAGTAATTATATCACAAATTTTAGAAATGTGTCATTATTATACACACTAGACTATACTACTAGTATTAGATTACTTAACTAGTTTATCTAATAATAAGAAGTCTCAATTTCTTTTAAAAATTAGATATAGGCTTGTTCATGGTGAGGAAGTTTGTGTTCCAAGAACTCAAATTCAGAAACTACCTTCTCAATCAAAGCTAACAATCCATCTTTCGCATCAGGAAGAAAAAAGTATATAGAAAATTGATTATTATTTTTACTTCGCTTATAAGGAAGCCGGAAGACTTTAAAACCATCAAAAACAGTAATATATTGTCTCTTCTTATTGGTCATGAAAGGAACCTTGATGGAGCTACCATTGAGAAGGTGAAAGTCATAGTCTTTTGTTTTCGAAATAATAAACATAGTCTCCCATGCTCCTTTGAAGTATAGTGCATTTACAAAGATGAGATTAGTTAAAGTATGAACTGATCCGGGTGATAGAACTTTTTTAATAACACTATTGGTTTTTTCTTCAGCCCATAAATTCACTTCTTCTCTAACTTCATCAGCCTTTAAAACAATATCAAATATAAATTAATAGTGTGAAAAGCACAATTGAATTCTCTCATGAGAATTTCAAGAAAAACGCACTGTAATCTCAAGAAAAACAACCACTTAAACAATCTTAATCTACTCAATCCACACTTCCATCTTATAAAAAACTGTAAACTATCTTAAAATACATGCATTCCGATTAAAAAAAAATGAGTTTATATGGTTACCTACTACCAAAAAAAAAGAGACACTAGTTTTAAATAACCCGCGATTTATAAAATAAATATTAAAAAATAATCAAATTTTAATTGGGTTTGAGAAAAAATCGATTTTAAAATTGAATTTTTCGAAACCGGTTGCTTAATTAGAAATCAGTTATTTAATGATAACTAATTTTACAATTGGTTTTATAACCGATTTTAAACCAAATAATATATTTGGTTATAAATTTAAAACCATATATTGGTTTTAAAATAATATAGTTTAATTTTTTTTAAAAAACCAACCATGCACAATCCTATCTATAAGGTTCTCCTCATAATCAAGAAAGAAATTGTGTACATTGGATGGAAGAAGCTTTAACATGGTTGGATAGAGCTTAAATGTGACGGGGCGTGCAAGGAACATGGTGACATTACAGGGTGTGGCGGGCTACTTTGTGACTCAGATGACAGATGGATCAAGGGCTTTAGGTGAAAGACGGGAGCGTGAAATGTCTTGCTTGCTGAGATGTGGGACATGTATTTGGGGCTTGTCATGGCATAGGAAAAAGTCTATCTCACCTAATCATGGAAAGTGACTCAAAAGTGCTCATTGACATGATCACAAATAAGTGCATTATCAAGGGACACATCCCTCATGTGATTTGCCGTATTCATGAGTTTTTTTAGAAGGATTGACACATTCAACTTATTCACATGTAGTGTGAATGTAATAAAAATGCAGATTGGTTGACAATCTTTAGCCTTAATTTTGCTTCTTGGAACCTTGTTGTTTTGGAGTCTCCTCCTAGTGAACTTAAGCAACCGGGGCTTGCATGCCTAGGAACATGTGTTTAATTCCTTAATTTTCTTTTGTCTTCATCTTTGGGCCTTTGACTCTCCTCTGCTCCAAAAACAACTAGCAAAAAACTTACTTAAATAATCAATTATAATTTATTTATTCAGTGACATGAGACTTTTCTCCAAATGAGTATCACCTATATTGAGGGATTTGTCATTAAGAGTCCACAAGTACCATAAATAATTCTTTGTTGATTAACGAATATGCATACTGTTATCACTATATTTATATAAGTGAATTAATATATAAATTAGCTTTTAATACTAGCCTAGTAATTATTCCTTAAAGTCAATAGATATAGTAATTTACTAATATTAATTTGGTATTCATAATCTTAACAATCATGTAAATCGCTGATTGCTTGATGTACAAGACTAGTTGATGCATATGATTCTGCATATGATGATGATTTAATAATAGATGGTTTACAAGCCTATTTTTGTTGACATTTCATTACTCCATCTATTGTCATGGACAAACACAATCATTACACTCCATCTATTTTAAGTTGAGATGCTAATTGTACAAAGACAAATATAGGAATATCAATATGGTTGCTCATTTTTCAATTTCAACCAAAAACAATACATGTATAAATTGAATATTACAAATAAAATCAACTTTGAAACACTCAAAGTGGCTCATGACATTAGGCCAGTGACAATTATTTTGATTAATTTCTCACAACTATTCCAAACAAAGCACACACACACAACTTGAAACAGATTCATCACCATTTGAACAAAAGTATCAAGGATTCTTAATCTTTATTCTTAACTTCCGAGCAATCTGAGCTGCTTTAGGATGACTAGGCCTCTTGTTACTATGGTATTGTTCTACCTCAACCCAGTTCATAACTTTAAGTATGAGAGACTGAGGAACTTTTCTAACATCTCCAATCGACGCTTCCTTTGTTTTCTTCAACCCCGCTTCTAATGCCTTCTCAATGAACTCCATAAACCAATTCCCAGCTTCTGTTTCAATCTGTTTTCCCAACTTGATTGTGTTGCTTAAGCTGCAAGAAACCGGTTTCTTATTCTCATCGTTTTCAACAATAGGTTCCAGGGTAGAATTTTTCTTCTCCGAAACCTCCCTTTGGTTTGTACTTGATGACCTCATAAGTTTTCCCATTTTCGCTTTATAAGAAGGGCATCTTCTTTTCGACATGTTTGCTTCAGTTAAGTTTTCTGATTGGTCCATGGAGTTTTGCATAACTTCGTGTAAAACCTGTGATTGTTCTTCTTCAGCTAGTTTTTCTGATTTTGAAGCCAATTCTGAAGCTGAAGTAGCTGCTTGCATTGACATCATTGCACTAACTGCTTGTACAATATCATTATGGAATTCCAAAAACCTTTCGAAACAGGTAGCAGGTGCATCAGCTCGAGCCAATTTGGACAAATTTGAGAACATCCTTAAAGAAAACACCGACAATAAAGTTAATCAGTTGCTAGTTTACTCTAGTTGCAAAATCAATTATAGAAAGGTGCAAAGCTAGACCAAAAGTAGAATTGAATAAGGAATATATACTTAAGGGATCGAACTACTGTCTCGGTGGCTGAAGCATCTCTTAATGCTTGAAGGGCAATTTTTTGAGCCACTTCTCTTTGCTGCACAGCTTCCTGTCATGCAACACAAAATACACATATTATAAGATTATTATAGACAGCAAGCAAGGTTTTGAACCATGATATGTCACGCGGCCCCAATTGAGGATGTATCAGCCACATCCCAATTGAGGTTGTATAGGGCTAGTTAGACCAGAACTCTCCACAATATTAAGATGTTGTCATAATTTAAAATGTTAGGACTTAAACAAATGTGTAGTCACTGTAATGCAAGAGAATGCAGCACATACTGCTTCTGGATCATTTGCTTAGGACTTAATCATACTTAGAACCGACTATCATTAATTCATTATCTGCTACTATCAATTATAAGTAATATGCAGTAGTAAGTTTAATCTTTAGCTTTATGAAAAAATGTACCTTCCCCAATAAGCTCAATTTTGCTGGTAAATTCATTGGAAGGCTAAGATTGTTGCAATCATCAAAAGCTGAATTAGTAGTAGACTGAGATTTCTGTTGAGAGATGACACTTGAGTCCTCTTTGTGAGCATCTCCTCCCCCAATTACACTTCCAGAATTCGCCACTCTTGCATGTCTCAGCTGCGGTGGCGGAGTACCACCTTTCTTTTCCTGCTATTATACACAATTTAATCAAATAAAACAAAGACATAAAATAGATAAACAATAAAAAGACCACAAAGACATCAAAAATCTTAGATATTATGCAAAATTGCAATCAAAATCAAGTACAACTAATGCAATCTCAATTGCTTCCTTGCAGTTAGGGATTTCCTGTATCATGCGATTGGGACATCAACGAGATCAGACAGTCTATAATTAAACTCGAACATCCACCGATATCCCAACTGCAACTGTGTGAACCAGGAATCTCCATGCTGCAAGGATTCCGAACTGCTTAAATACAACCTGAGGTAACCAAGACATAAAAATCACACCATTGCAACTCAAGATTACAATATCCAAATATGTAGCACAAATATTGACACAGACACGTGTTCGACACCAGTAATAATTTGAGAAAACTAATAAATTTAATATAATCCATGTGTCAAACAGCGTGTCGGATACTCCTGTCAATGTTACATACATACATACATATATCCAAGTCTAAAATACTAAAAAATCAGCACAGAATGAATCAAAAATAGAAAGGAACAATGTACCTACAGCTGACTTGAAGGGGGTGATAGGAATCCTATTCTCTCTATCAGAAACACTCCTGCTTCTTGTAATCTTCGAATTAGAAGAACTAACAACACAGCTTTTCCTAAGCAACGCAGGACTTTCACCTCTAACATCACTCATTTTACCAAAAAGCCCTCCACCAACAGAACATCTAATAGGAGTCCTTTCTTTTCCAATACCATTATTCCTCCCTCTAATAGGTGTACACTGATCAAAATCCAAATTAACCGGCTTGAAAACCATAGGAGAAGAATCAAAAACATCACCACCATCACCATCACCATCATCATTATCATTATCATTAAACTTCTTCTTCTTCCCTGTTCCCCAAGAACCTCTTTTAGAAACAGAACTGGGTTTAAACTGTTGGGCTTGGGCCTGGGTTTTATCTCTAAGACCCAATAAAGGCTCAGGTGTACCAACAAAAGGGTGTCTACCTGGTAAAGGTTTAGCACCTTTTAGAACAGGAACAGGTGAACCAGGTTCTAATCTATCAACATAAATGAATTGACCTAATTGCATTTTATTACTCAGTACAAAATCGTGTTGATCGGAGGGAAGAGTAACGTAAATAGAATGCGACGAATCAGATACTTTGATATAAAATCCTTGTTTTGGAATGAGACTCTTTTCGTCGAGATCGGCGGGGACAATGTCGGTGACTTGTAAGAGTGAGTTGCGGTGTTCGCTTGTTGGTTTAACGCCAGTGTTTATGGCGTTTAGTAGCTTTACAAGAATTCCAGGTGCTAGTGTTGCCATTTTTGGAGCTGAATTGAGGAGTTTTTCAGTAATTTTTTTGGTTGAAGAAAGGACGAAGAAGAGAGAGTGTGTAACGGTAATGATGTGTTTTTCAAAATTGGTAAATATAAGAACGTTAAAGCAGCAACGGTCATATGAGGGGGCCTCATTCATGTCACCATTGGGTCTTGGGTTGGGTCGGTTTTTTATAGTGAACCCATACGAATTGGATTGAGTTTTAAATTTATATTTTATTTATTTATTTTGAAGAGATCCGAATTTTAGAGAGAAATATAAATAATAATAATAATAATAAAATTTTAATTAAATAAAAATATATTTAATATTTGAATGTCTCAAAAATTATAAAATTTTTAATTATTTAAAAATGTCAACAACCTTTAACACCAAAAAAATAAATCAAAGAATTTTCAAATACATAAATAAATTCAACAATCTTGAAATACACATGTAAAGTCAATAGTAAATTCAACTATCTTCAAATCCATTAATTTCATGCACAACCACCAACCATTTTTGTTTACTATGGCGAATTTTGAACTAAAATTAGGGTGATCAAATTTTTAAAATTTTAATACATAAATAATTTTAAGTTGTAAATTTACAAAAATATATTGAATAAGTGTAATAAATCAAATTTTTGTTGATATTTTTTAATAATAAAAATTTAGTTGAAATTTAGGTTGAAAATTTTAGTTTATTTTACAAGTATATTAGTTGTTTTTGTAATTTTTTTTATAAATTATTATGTCTGGTGTTTTAATAATAGACATTTTGGTCTACAAAAATTAATGTATTTTATTAAGGGTCTTAAAGATTTTGGAAATTCTACTTTAATCTTAAAAATTGAACCTGATAAAAAAATAGTGTAATTTTAATAATTAAAAAAAATTGGTAAAATAAATTTTAGTTCTTATACATATATACTAATCTAATGAGAATCTCACGTACTAATCTATATGAGGCA
>JBBPBT010001302.1:6321106-6359149 GCA_037974875.1 Cicer bijugum | reverse complement strand
ATTGAATACATCATATAATTGTTGTAAAACGGTAATTAAAATATTTTTAATTATCTTATTTTGATATCTTAACATTTTTTTTTCGTCTTTGTAAAATATTTATTAACTTTTTAGTGTTTAAATCTTTTTTATCTATATTTTTAAGTTAACTCTTTGATTTTTTTAATTATTTTTTGTTGTATGTATATGATTTATTTCTTACAAAAATTTATTGATTTTTTAAAAAGGATAAATTTTATATGAATTTTTAGTTTTGACAATTAAAAATTTATGTTTAATTTAATTTTTCTTACAAAAAATTCTTATAATATTTTAAACATATCTAAAAAAACACTACAAAATTAAATTAAAAAACGCATAATTTAACTTTAAAATAGAAATAAAAGATAAAATAACAAAATAAATAGATTAAAAATTAAATTCTCTTAAAGAGTCTAAAAATATACAGAAAATGAAATTTATTTAACCTTTAGTTTAAAAATTTGATTTAACTTTGTTGGTGTATATTTCATTTTCAAGGACTCTTTGCTCCTTGAGGGTAGTAACTAGTAAGAGTGACACGCGTGAGTTGTGTAACACACGTGTCGTAGAATGTGTCTCGAAATGAAGGCGTTGTGATCTCCACCGTAACCGTGTATGGTCTAATTATAGATAACCAACCATATTAACGTGTTTCCAAAATTTGAATTTCTATTTTGAGAAGGAAAAGAACAAAGATCATTAATGGGTACGGAAACCTTTATTGAAGTTATACTCGCAATACTCCTACCTCCTGTCGGCGTTTTCCTTCGTTATGGCTGTGGAGTAAGTCTTTTTTATTTATTTATATATTGTATTTCTCTCTATTAAACAAACTTTTTTTTCTTTTTTCTTTTGAGATAATTTGCTATCAAGAACACTAACATTTCTACGCACCACATAAACCAATATTATCCCATACATTTTTAACGATATTATATAGATAATATATAATAAAAGACTATGATATATTGATGAATTTAATTTTTATATATTGACAATGTAAAAAAATTTACATAATTGATAAATTATGATAAATTATTTTAATAATTTTATTGAAAAATTAAATATTATTAATATTTTAATAATTGTGATTGATTGAGAATGTACAAGATAAAATGATAAGATCAATGATAACTGTTTATTGATTTACATTGCAGTGCACTATTTTCTTTTTTTTCTGGTAATATTATTATTAGTTTATTTATTTGACTAGTTTTTGGTGGTTTTGGAAATAATGCAGATAGAGTTCTGGATAGATCTGGTGCTTACATTACTGGGTTACATTCCAGGGATTATATATGCCATTTATGTATTAGTTGTATAACATTTTCATTTTATTAATAAAACGTACATTTCTCTCTTCCTTTTGTTTTTATTAATATATGCAGTACTTTTTCTATAATTACACAACTTTTTCTATATAATCTTAAATCATTTAGAGGTAACATTCATATCTTCATTCTCTCCAAATTCTTAGATTCTTAGTCTAGATTACAAATATTTTCTAGCGCACTTTCTTGCCGATTGGATCTTAAAGAAATATGAGGTAGTGAATCTTTATTGTAGAATATTCAAGGGTTTGAGAATATGAGGTGATTTAGATTTTGCACACTAAGTAAAAAAATATTCTAAAGATGTGAATTTTTTTTTGGGTCAAATAAAGGTGTGATTCTTTAGTTAGTTGAAAAGAGAAGAAATGTGAATTTTAAAAATATTCAAGAATTGAAGTGGTGCTTTTATAATTTTCTAGTAGAAAGAGATCAGAGAAGGAATGTGATTTTAAAAACGGTAAAGTATATTCTCAATGATCTTGTAATTAGTCTCCCAAATTTTACAAAAAAGAAATAATCATAAAAATTGTATATAGACATAATATATATACTACAAACCAGACTTAATATATACTACAAACGAGGACGAAGTGTAGAACTATTATAAATCGTAGTATTTTTCTATTAATCTCATCTTCTCTATGTTTTGTGCATGTTTGCATGATATTTAATCATATTTAATGTTTTTATAATAATTTGTTTTGAACCAATCTTGCATATATAAAGTAAAATTAAGTTTTTGTGAAAATTGAGCAAACTTGAAATGTATCTTTTAGTAATTAATTTTTGTATCGTCAAACCATTTGAAGTGTGGTTGAATATCATTTCCTCAATTACAATTTAAACGTTTTACACGCTCTTTGTATGAAATCGTAAAAATAATTTTTATGTAATGGTTTCAGAGTACATTTTTGCGTTAATAAGAAATTTATTTGTTGTTCTTCTAAAACAACATTTTTTTTTTCAAAAAATTGACAACTATATTCAACATCTCTTCTAAAGTCTTAGAGTCATTACCTATAACAAAAAATCGTCTGCACAAGAAAACTAAACTCAAGTACTTCGTAGACGTCAACATGTCTAATTAATTACACCATCAAAGTACCTTTCATTACCAATTTCAATCTTCGTTGATCTACAATTGAAAAATGTAATATCAAATTATACTCCTTGTTGGAAAAAACCCTATAACGTTATGTTTAACAATCCATGTCAATTACATGATGAATAACCAAAGGCGGAAGCGTACCTGTGGAAATTGCCATTGATGAAATCTTGAGATGATGATGATAGAGCCAATGGGTTGGATGATCTTCCTCAGCAAAACACCCTGAAGACCTTGCTCTCTTGATGGGGATAGAGAGAACCAAAGAATTTTTTCTTTTTAGTTTGTGAAATTGAATAGTCTTGTTGTGTTTGCCTTGGGGACCACTACCCCTATATATAACTATTATTAGTTATATCCCAAATTGCAGTATTTCTAATTCAGCCCCTCATTAAATTAGAAACTGTCTGGTATCTACACTATTAATTTTCATAACTATTATGTTCTTTAGCCATAAACTATTATATATTATTTGACCCCTAGTTTATTGGCTAATTATATAATGACCCTAACACACTTTATTAATTAATTACATATGTGACCCATAAATCTTACAATCTCCCACTGGTCACACGTGTATCCTTAGGAGTGTGTTAGACTTTATGACGTCAAAAATGTCATTATAATTACCTTGAGCATAATCCAAATTGTTCCGTCCATTAATCATATCAGCACATGGAACCAAAGAGGTTTTCGTCATAATAAGCATAACTAAACCCATCAATGATCACCCGTACTGACACAACTAAATGACATAGACCCATTATGAAAAATGTAGCATGAAAATTACATGAAGTTGGTCAATGCATGTCAATTTTCATCTGGTCCTACTTTACCGAATGAGATCATACCATAACTTAAATGTACAAAGTAACCAAAACTGAATACTTTAAACTTTATTTCTGATCAGAAAATCCAAATACAATGTATTTGTACTTTACAATTAAACATAGAACATAAATTACCTAATGGACGAAACTCCCACTAAAATCAAGATTCCTCAAACTGTAGCACACCCATGTGAGCAGTATGCTCATGAAAGACCTTGGGTGGTAGACCTTTAGTGAGCGGATCTGCAATCATGGAGTTTGTCCTTAAGTGTTCTATGGATATCTGTCCACTTTGTACATTCTCTTTAACAACTAGGAACTTAATGTCAATGTGTTTTGACTTGGTTGAGCTCCTATTATTGTTAGAATACAGGACTGCTGATCTATTGTCACAATACAACTTGAGTGGTCTTTCAATTCCTTCAACTATTTGCAACCTCGTGACAAAATTTCTCAGCCAAATGCCCTGGTCAGATGCCTCATGAATTGCTACGAATTCTGCTGCCACGGTTGATGAAGCAGTAAGACCTTGCTTGGCACTACGCCAAGAAACTGCTTCACCAGCTAACAGAAAGACATAGCCTGAAGTTGATCTTAAGCTGTCTTGACATCCCGCAAAATCCGAGTCAGAATACCCAATGATCTCTAACTGGTCTGACCTCCTATATGTGAGCATGTAGTTTATTGTTCTCTTCAAATATCTCATGACCCTCTTAGCTGCTTTCCAATGGTCAAGACCTGGATTGCTTAAATATCTGTCTAAAATCCCTACTATGAACGCTATGTCTGGACGCGTACATACTTGGCCATACATAAGACTCCATACAACTGAAGCATAAGGGATCTTTTGCATTTCTTGAATTTCCAAACTTCCCTTAGGGCACTGTTTGAGACTAAACTTGTCTCCCTTAGCAACTTGGGTGTCCCCTGGTTTGCAATCCTGTAACCCAAACTTTTTGAGAATCTTATCGATATAGCTCTTTTGTGACAATCCAAGAATACCTCGAGATCTGTCTCGGTGTATCTGAATTCCTAATACAAAAGAGGCGTCACCAAGATCTTTCATCTCAAAATGCTTTGATAGAAATTTCTTAGTTTCGTGCAACATGCCTATATCGTTAGTGGCAAACAGTATGTCATCAACATACAAGACCAGGAAAATATGTCTGCTCCCGCTGAACTTATGATACACACAATCATCAACTGTATTCATCTCAAAACCAAATGAGAGAATTACTTGATGAAATTTATGGTACCATTGACGAGAATCTTGTTTTAGCACATAAATGGATTTTCTTAGTTTGCACACCATATTCTTTGGGTCTCCCAACACAAAGTTTTCTGGCTGTACCATATAGATCGTCTCATCAATGTCGTTATTGAGAAACGCTGTCTTTACATCCATTTGATAAAGCTCCAAATCAAAGTGAACAACAAGAGCCATGATTATTCTTAAAGAGTCATTCGATGAAACCGGAGAGAAAGTCTCTTTATAATCAATCCCTTCCTTTTGAGTATAGCCCTTAGCTACAAGACGTGCCTTATATCTCTCCACATTACCATTGGAATCCTGCTTGATTTTAAAAATCTATTTGCAACCAATGGGTTTCACTCCTTCAGGTAAAGGGATAAGTTCCCAAACTGAATTGTCTTGCATAGACTTATACTCCTCATTTATTGTTTCGACCCACTTATCTGAACGGGAATCTTGCATGGCTTGATGAAAGTTGATCGGGTCGTCTTCCGTCATGCCAACATTTTCCTCTACCTCATTGATAAATACTACATAATCATCCGAAATAGCATTTTTCCTTTCTCTAGTGGATCTCCGCAATGGAGCTGGTAGGGATGACAATTAGACCCAGACCCAGTGGGTACCCGCAAAAAAACCCACAATGGGTAGAGTAAAAACCCGCATAATATATATGGGCACGGGGACGGGTAATTACTCGTAAAATTAAGCGGGTATGGGTACGGGTACGAGTACTATAGTACCTGCCCCGCACCCGCGCTTATATAAATATATTATTTATTTATTTATTATATTATATTAATATTTAGTTTAATTAATTGTTTTCCTTTATGTTTTAATATCTATTAATATCATTGGACCATTACAATATTTATAATCAAATCAAAAGATAAACCTTTGCAAACTTTTTAAGAATTTGATTATGATTAATAGTTAAATAATTGTGACTTTATAACTAAGATTATATCTTATTAATTGTGTCTTTATAATTATACTTGCAACTTATAAATTATTTTTACTGATCTCAAATAATATTTTCGTAAGACTTGCAACTTCATAAAATATTATTATGAATATTTGAATGTGTATTGTAACAAGTGTTCACTTGAAATGTTTTGAGTTATAAAATATTTTGGTTTATAATATTTTTATCTCTAACAACATCAAATAAAAAATGGCAAATATGAGTTTATTTGAATATTTGAGTTACAAATTTGATAAAGTTTATTTTATATTAAAGAATATAACTAAACTTATGAGTTTTGTTTGAAAATTTTGATGAATTTTTGTAAAAAAAAAGGATAACATTGTTAACATTTTAAAACAAAAAAGATTAAATTGTCACTTAAAATAAAAATAAAGGACAAAATCGGGAAAAAAAAGATAAAGGACTAAAACGTTAACTGAAATTAAGTTAAGGGACTATAAGTGGTATTTATCCTTTTTAAATTTAATCACAAAATAATATTTATTTATCGATTTATTTTAGTTAAAGTGTGGGTAATGGGTACGGGTACGGGCACGGGCACTTAGGTACCCAGAGGGTAAGGGTACGGGTATTAAAGTTGATACCCAAGAGGGTACGGGCACAGGTATGGGTATTTTTTTAAACTGCGGGTATGGGTACGGGTACTATAGTCCCCTACCCAAACCCTACCCATTGCCATCCCTAGGAGCTGGCTCTTGAGGCACTTGTTCTTGAGGATCTTGAATTTGATCTGGATTTTGTTCTTCCTGAACAACCAGATCATCTTGAGTTTGTTCAATAATGGGAAAGTCAACTGGTGGAAGAATCAGTTCTGGAATTGTTACCGATTTTTCCTCAAAGACAAAATCTTTAATCTTAATCTTCCCCCCAAACTAAATAACCTCAAAGAACGTTGTCGTTCCCGTCTCAAAAATTGTTCTCAAATTAGGATAATAAAATTTATAGCCCCTTGATTTTTCTGAGTACCCTATAAAATAGTTGCTAATTGTTTGGGGTTCAAATTTCTTTTCTTTCGGCCTATAAGGCCTTGCCTCAGCTGGACATCCCCAAACATGAAGGTACTTCAGACTAGGCTTACGCCCAATCCAAAACTCATAAGGTGTTTTAGTCGCTGCCTTAGTTGGTACTCTATTAAGAATGTATGCTGTTGTTTTTAATGCCTCTCCCCAGAGTGACTCTGGCAAGGTGGAATGACAAATCATACTCTTTACCATATCCTTAAGAGTCATATTTCGTCTTTCAGCTACACCATTCATGCTGGGTGACCCCAACATAGTGTATTGTGGGACGATTCCACATTCCTCTAGGTATTTGGCAAATGGTCCCGGACGTTGTTCACCTGAACCGTCATATCTGCCATAGTATTCACCACCACGATCAGATTTGACCTTTTTAATTCTTTTATTAAGTTGATTCTCAACTTCTGGCTTAAAGGATTTGAACATGTCTATTGGTTGAAACTTTTCGTGAATCAGGTAAAGGTAGGCATATCTAGAATAATCGTCTATGAATGATATAAAATATTGTTGACCATTCCAAGAAGGAGTTGGAAATGGCCCACAGATGTCCGTATGTATCAATTCTAAGACGTCTGTAGCTCTATATGCGCCTAATTTCTTATCTTTAGTCTGTTTTCCTTTAATGCATGCTACACAAACGTTAAAGTCTATGAAGTCAATGGAATCTAAAATTCCATCTGACACAAGTCGTTCAACTCTATATCTAGAGATGTGACCTAGACGCTTGTGCCAAAGCACTCCTGAATTGAAATTGTCAATTTTTCGCTTAGTACCACGTGATTCCACACTCAAGGTTTCATTATAGTTAGCCACAGTTTCCAACAAATAAAGATTATCATAACCAGAAAGTAAACCGGTTCCAACAACATTCGAATTTAAAGACAAAGTAAATTCTTTATTCCCGAATGAACAATAATATTCTAATTTGTTCAAATAAGAAATAGAGACCAAATTTCGTCTAAATGACGGTACAACGAAAGTGTCTTCTAAATCCAAATAATGACCAGAACTTAATAATAATCTAAATTTTCCTATGGCTTCAACTTCTACCTTCTTCCCATCTCCTACATAGATGAATCTTTCAGTATCATTAGGCTTTCGGAAGTTCAGGCAACCCTGCATTGAAACACTGATGTTAGTAGTTGCACCAGAGTCTAACCACCAAGTGTTTCCAGGTACTTAAGCTAAATTAACCTCAGAACAGACCAAAGACAAAATCATACCTTTCTTAATACGCCAAGCGTGATATTTGGCACAATCCTTCTTCACGTGTCCAGGACTCTTGCAGAAGAAGCAGTTGTTATCCTTAGTCTGCTTCTTTTGTTCTGGACCCTTAGCAGCAGCTTTGTTCTTGGGCTCCTCAATTCTTTTCCTTTTGCCCTTGTCTTTAGAGATGCTAGTAAAGTGAGCGTTTTCAGTCTTATCTTGCTTCAGTCTGTCCTCTTCTTGCACACATAATGAAATGAGCTCATTAAGAGTCCATTTCTCCTTTTAACAATTATAAGTCACCTTAAACTGACTGAATTGCGAAGGAATAGACAACAATACTAAATGAATGAGTAAGTCATATGACAACTCAAGCTTTAGTCCTTTAAGCTTAGAAGCAATGTTGGACATCATCATAATGTGCTCTCTTATATTTCCCTTGTCTTGATACTTCATAGAAATTAAATTCTGAAGCAAAAAACTTGCTTCAGCCTTATCATTTTTTTCAAAGCGTTTTTCCATCTCAACAAGGAAATATTTAGCTGTAACTATCTCATCCGAGACAACACCTCTAAAGACCTCAGGAATGCCACACTTTATGATCATAAGACTTATGCGATTTGAGCGATCTCATTTCTCATGCTCTATTTTTTCCTCAGAAGAACTAGAGTCCGTAGGAGTAGGGGGTCGATCAATTCTTAATGCAAGGTCTAGATCCATGCAGCCAAGAACAATCAGAATGTTCTCTTTCCATTCCTTAAAATTTGTCCCATCAAGGACATGAATAGAACTCAAATTTGCAGATATGGAAGCAATAGATGCTAAAAATTAAATAAAGAACGAAACTTAGAAACTCACATTATAGGAAAATAAATCAATAAATAAATAAATACATATGTTCAAATCATGGAATTTAACCCATCTCAAGATACCCAGTGCACCATTGATGTCAAGTCTTTGGACAGTAACACCAACTGCTAGTGGTACTCTTGTTGCAACGATCAAATATTGACAATAAGATATGTCAAACAATAAACCTTCCTTTGGGCCGATTTACTGCTCACATGTATACCAAATAATTGTCACACATTTATCATCACAGGTGTACATGTAATTCTGCCAAATATTAATCTTCCTTTGGGCCGATCAATACCCGCATGAATAAACATATACACAGCCATTTGACACTCTTCACGAGCAATTTAGACAAGAGAGGTCTCTTTGGCGACGTCAAGTTTCAATTAACTCATTCAAAATGTCAAACTTGACTTGAACATATATTTATTATATCCAAATAAAATAATATTTAAAAAAATATTGTTCACTAATATAAACTTTATTTCATTAGTATTTGATAATTATTGTTTTATAAAAAAAATGATAATTATCAAAAAAAATAACACGCATAAAAGCAAAAAAAACATATAGTTATTAAACTTTCTGTGTACGTGTGCATTCATGAACAGTTCCAAGCAGTTATGGAATTCAACCATTTCACGAGTTTCATGGCAAAAGTAAATTCATCTTGATACAGATACAATGAAACAATAAGCCATGACAATGAAACAAAATATTGAACAGAATTTCATGGCATTATTCACGATTCATTAATTGTTCCAATCATTCAAAACAATCAACAATTATAGAAAATCTTTATAGTAAACCATCAATGGCATATCAACACGGAAAAAAAAAATTATAATTGGAAACAAAAAAATTTGGATTCCATAATATATATATCCAAATTCCCAAATTACAAACCCTAAGATTTCAATCATGTCAAAATTCCCAAATTGAATCCTAAAACAAAGACAATAACCGAATTTCATCATGAATTAAACATGGTAGGCTCTGATACCAATTGTTGGAAAAAACCCTATAACGTTATGCTCAACAATCCATGCCAATTAAATGATGAATAACCAAAGGCGGAAGCGTTCCTGTGGGAATTGTCATTGATGAAATCCTGGGATGATGATGATAGAGCCAATGGGTTGTTTCCTCAGCAAAACACCCTGAAGACCTTGCTCTCTTGATGGGGATAGAGAGAACCAGAGAGTTTTTTCTTTTTGGTTTGTGAAACTGAATAGTCTTGTTGTGTTTGCCTAGGGGACCACTACCCCTATATATAATTATTATTAGTTATATCCCAAATTGCAGTATTTCTAATTCAGCCCCTCATTAAATTAAAAATTGTCCGGTATCTACACTATTAATTTTCATAACTATTATGCTCTTTAGCCATAAACTATTATATATTATTTGACCCCTAATTTATAGGCTAATTATATAATGACCCTAACACACTTTATTAATTAATTACATATGTGACCCCATAAATCTTACACTCCTAATTAAAGTCATGTCAATTCTTTATACAAACCCAAACTTCATTGATGCTGCCAAATTGCAAGTAGCCACATAAGATAAATTCACACAGGTGGGAAACAGATAAAATTTTAATATATATTTTTCAACATATTATTGATTAAAAATCACATGGGTTTCACATGATTTGGTGTGAGACTTGCATAAATTTTAACCAACCAATCATAGATAATGTGTTAAAAAGTGTGTTAGATAGTGTTTTATTAACATTTTTCGTTAAGAATAATTACCAAGTAAAATGAGAAGCAACTCAACTTCATCAATGTGCCAACAAACTGTGAGAAACAAGAATTAATCTCAATTCCAATAACAATCAAAAACTAATAAAAGAAATTCCGAAAAGAAAGAAAGTAGAAAACATATTCAAAATAATTCGTATATCTTGAAACCAACTCAAGAACAACAGCCAACTTAAAAATCAAAACTAGATTTCTAGCCAACTTAAAAATCAAAACTAGATCAAGAAATCGAAAAACATCTTGAGCTCGTCTAGTTTGAATCTCTAGTCGCAAATGAATATAATCAAACGAGAAAAGAAAAAGAAAAAAAAAAAAAAACAGCAAAAACAGAGGAAAAACATTCTATAACATCATCTGATATTGTTTACATTTTACAAACATGATTAGGCTCACATTTCTCATCACATCTAAAACACGCCCCTTTTTCTAAATTCATATTGCAGCATTTTAACTTCATCAATACTTCTGGTCACTCCCATGGGCCGTAGTAGATTTATTCAAAGCATAATCTACTCCTACTTATGCCCGTCTAGTGCTTGCCTGAAGCTCTCAAAACCCCTGCATGCATACCTCTTGAATTTCTCAATTAAATCTGCAAGAGAATCTATTTTGTTACAAACTTAACAATACCTCAAATGAATTGAATCATTGATGAGTGAAATTCATACACCACCACAGCCTAGAGCTCTCCTAAGTTGGATGTGTTTTGTTAGATTCCCATTATATCTAGCAACTAAGAGCCTTCCCTTCCAGTGCCACAATCACAGGTTCCACTCTTTCTGCATCAGCAGACAGCAGCCATATATTATATATTATATTACATCTTTACCAGTAAATCGGTCTTTCACTCACGTTCTCTCTTTAGATTCTTCTGCCTTCAGTAATCAGAGTTCTGCACCCTTAAGTTATCACAAACAAGTGGGAGATGTTTTCCGACCTTACCATCTTTCAGTTTCCTTCAAACTTTCTTCAAGATTGAATGTATCAGATGTTTGATTCAATTTCAAGTATGCACATAGTGTTCTCTTTTTAAAATGATGTTTATCATGTCTCCACACCAAGACACTTCATCAAGGGCATCTACCACCATAAGTACAAGTTTGTTTCAAATTAACTACATACCTAAAATGTCTAAGGAATCAAGGTCAAGAAGTAGGTCAACTTTTGTCTGGACCAAACACAACAACAACAATCGAGCACTAAGTAGAATCGGCTACATGGAACGGGCTAACATATAGTATATCTCTTTCCAACTCATTAATCTCTTGGTCTTTCATAATAACATCTATCAAATTAGTTAGTAGTTCCAAAATATCTGGTTCCTCCGATAATGTTTCTTAAGATATTTCTTTATCAAAACCCTATAACTCCAATTCTGTCCTGTCTCGTATTCCAAAAACGCCTCCGAACTCAAGTGAAAGTCTCCTTTACCTAAAACCTCAAACACAAACGGATCCGTCAACAATCGTGGACAATCATCAACACTCATTTTATTCAAAACAAACTCCAAATTCCTTCCAAGCTTCCTATCCAAGTAACCATCCACAACACATCCATAAGTAACCAAATCAGGAACAACCATTTCATCTCTCATATGTTCAACACTAAGGTGAAGGTCCCAAAACAAACCCATCTTCGAAAATGCCAAAGCACGAATATTAAAACTCGTTAAATCCGGCCTAAAACCTGCTTCAACCATCCTAACGAACTCCCTCTGCAAACTTTTCATCTTAAAATTAGCAGCATAAGAGAGTAACAAAAGATTCCATAAAAGATTCCCTAAATTCCTTCTACCTAAACCAACATCTCTAACAAACTCTCCCAATTCGTAGAATTTTCTCTTCTTTAAATACGCGAACGCCACGGCGCGAATCGTTTCTTCGTCAATCGAAAACCTAGATCTCTTTAAACGACCATAAGAATTTTCCATTTGATTCAAACTACCGAAAACCGCGTAACACCGAATTAAATAGTTACCTGTTTTGGAATCAATATGGAAACCGTTTGAAACCATTTCGGTTGCTGTTTGTTCCATTAAGTGGAGATTTCCTGCATTTCCAAAAGAAGAGATAGCTAATGAGTAAAACTGAGGCAATAAATTGAAATATCTTGATTTTAGGGAATTGAGAATGTATAAGATGAGGTCAAATTGGGAATGTTTTGAATAGGTTTTGAATAATTTTGAAATGAAATGAAGGGAAGGGATGAAGGAACTGTTTAGGAGTTGCTCCCAAGTGGATTGGGATTGGTGGATGAGGTTGTTTTCAGCGTAGTATAGCATCAATGAAGAATGGTGAGAGATTGGTTTTTTGGTGGTGGAATAGTGTTTATGAGCGTGTTGTACTAGAGATGTGTTTGGACTCCGGAGGGAAATTAGGGTGTTGTTATGTGGTAGTTGTTGTGGAGATGAAGTGTGACTATGTTTATGGAGAATGGGGAGAATTTTATTAGGAGGAGAAGAACAAGCTAGAGAAATTATTTCCATTCTCAATGGATCAATTATTAGATTATGAGTTATGCTTTATCTAATCCTATAAACATGGAGGTCAATTAACACTTCATGTGTCCAACAGTGACTCATCTCATGTTTTTTGGAATTTACAGTCTACAATAATTATTCTACTAATACAATACTTATTCTCATTCTACCATTAAAAATCCATCTAAGAAAACCGAAAAAAACAAACGCTAAGAGAAATGTGTGATTCTTGGAATTTTTCTTACTGGACTGTTGACGTGGCACTGGATGTCACGTGGAAAATTTTGAGTGGTTAACGTGCCATTGACGGGGCAGGTCAAAGATGACGTGACACTATTGACTTGTGGTCAAAAGTGAGTGACAGGAAGAGACACGTGTGCTGATATGGCATCTGACTTGTTGTCTTCAACCTCTGATTTTCATGTGGTGGTCTGGCAAGTGTTCTGCATAATGACAGAGTGGAAGTGAGCGGAATATAATATAAATGCTTTCTCGTTATTTGGATATTTTGTCCTAACAAAATAATATTTCATTTGAAAAGTAAATGGAATATATTGAGTTATTATTTTATTTCATTTTTTTACTTATTTTTTTCTTTATTTAAAAAACTCTATCATATAGAAGTAGATCTAAAACAAATTATTTTTTCTTAAATTAATAAGTTATTAGTTTTTGTAAAATTTTACTATTCTTGGTTTTAGTCTTTATGAAATAATTTATCAATTTATAGTCATCGAAAACTTTTTGTTTTTATTTTTAGTCCCAGGCTTTGAATCAAACTCTCGTATATTTTAGAGTTTTTGAATGATTTTTTTGTAGCAGTGTTTAGGATATTATAAGAAATTTCTCTCAAAAAATTTAATTTTTTTTTAATAAACAATCAATAAAAAATATTTAAGAGAGTAAAAATCGATAAATTTTTTTATAAAAATTAAAAATAAAATAGTAGAAATTAAAAATTTATTTAATCATATTTTTATTAAATTTTTTTTTATTAATATAAATTATATTATCCTTAATACCATTGCTTCATGTTTTGGTTTTCTTTGTCCCTCTCAAAGTTGCTCTTGCATACATTGTGTGGGACATATATGTTATAAGACAACATATAATGGATTAAATTCATATATGTTATTGAAAAAAATTACACAATAAATCAACAGTAATAATTAAATTGTTAGATATGTTTTTAACTTCTTATAAAGTTATATTATGACTGAGACGTATTGTCACTAAAAATCTTTTACAGAAGTTTATGTTTATACTTCTTCTATGATGGAATTCGTTGCGACTATACTTTTGATTGATATAGTTTCTATCGGTATTTATGATGCAAAACTGGCGGGCATAAATTCATTTACCGTTGGTTTGGTGTTTTGACAAAGTTTTGATTAAACACATACAAACAATCCACATATATATGAATACTTTACTCGAATATGCCTTAATCCATTTTGTTGTCACACCCTACATTTAATACATGTGTAATTGCAGTTGAGATGTTAATATATGATAATTTTTTAACACTTACCAAAGAGATATTTAGAGAAATAGATACGAGAGTTTAAAAAGAATGACACAATGAGATAATAAATGTGTGTTTAAAAAAAGAAGATAAAATTGTTAGTTTTTTTTTTTTAAAGAAATAGAAGATAAAGATTTCTTAATTTTTTTAATTTAGTTCAAGTTGACGAGAACGATGAAGAATTTTAATTTATAATTTTAATTTTTAAGTAAAAATATATATGTAGTAATTGTTTAACCTAATTCTTGTATAAATATTACTTTTTTTTTCTCATATTAATTAGTGAGGTGTATTTATCACTTCAACCCTCCCAAACCATCTCGTTTTTCCAACCGTGTTAAATATAAATCTAAAAAAAAATTACAATGTGCCTATTTTAAGATTTAAAATCGAAAAAAACCTATTAATTTAAAAGACCTAAACTTTTGAAAAAAAAATCTAAAAATAAAGTTAAATTTAAACGTTATAGGTAAGTGACATGTTATTAAAAAAATCAATTAGAACATACGATGTAAATTTTTTAAAAAAAATATAAATTAAAATTGATAATTCAAAATATAGAAAGATCAAAGTTCAAAATAATTGTTTAAAATAACTAAAAATAAAAATTGATATAATATAGAGACTAAAAAGTTTCAATTTAAAAATATCCCAAGTGTAATTTTACCAAAAAAAAATGATTCAATTTTTTTTTTTAAGAAATAAATTCAACTTTTTTTAGAAATAAATTCAATGTTTTTTTTTTAGAAATAAATTATTCAACTTGTTTGAGTGTCCGTCGTGTTTGGTCTGACAGTTATTTAACTAACATAAAATGATGGAATCGTAACAGTAGTGGGGCCCACTCTCTTCCATTGTTAAAGACAATTTGTTCTATTTTCCCCACTTCAAAGTTTCCTTCACAGCAAGATCTCATTACATTGCACTTCCACTTTGTAAGTTTCTTTTTTTTTTCTAATTACTTCCACTTTGTAACTTACCTTTCAGATATCTTAATCTACCATTCTCACGCAAAGGTATTGGAAAATCTAATTCCTATGTTTTACATTTCATTCAAGTGTTAAATTTTGTATTGGTTTTGACATTTTCGTTTATTTGGATTATACTATATTTCTCTATTGAATTTCAACATTGAAATTTTAACTCGAAATTTGGTTGGCTGGACTTTGGGATTATACTATTTTTCGACACGTGCCAAAAAAATTGAGATTTTGACATTATTTTTATGTTTGTTCAATTCATTAGTACATTTTTGTTGAAATTAAGCCCCCTTTTTATTTTGGCGTTTATGCTTTTTAGTTTCAGTTTCTTTTTCTTTTCAGTAAACAATTTGCTCCTAGATCTGTTTTTAGTATTTATCACATGGTTTTAAATTGCAATGGCTTGCATTTATGCTCGAAACCTTTATATATCACATAGATACATGAGAAATTGAGAATGCAGCCTAAATTGCGGTTCTAATGTTGTTGGGAAGACTTCAAAATCTTCAATATTGCAACCATAATTGCAGTTACGCAATTTAAAACAATAATTTATTTTGAGGCTTTGATGGAGTTTCTATTGCAGTTTCTTTTTTTTCAATTCTATGCAGTCATTATGTTTGTTTCTTAACGGTTTGCTTGTAGTAATTACAACGTGCATTTGTTGAAATTGAATTATGATGTTTTTAAATGTGTTAATTTAATTAATAACTTTTAACCGAAGTCTGTTCATCTTACTATTTTCCTTTTTATAGATGATGATATTTGGCTTGATATTAAGCTTTACTTTACTTTGCTTTTTTTTTTTGTTTTAAAGGTAGCAGGAATTACAAATGGGGAAAAAAGGGAGTTGGTTTTCTGCAGTGAAGAAATTTCTTAGTCATGATTCCAGAAAAGATAAGGTTTATTAATTATAATTATTATATTATATGCTTCGAATGGTATTTTTTTTAACTAATTTTAAAATCATTGCAGCCTAACCATTTATGTTTGTTCATTGAAAAATAAAACAGAAAAGTCACAGATTAAAGAAAAAATGTACTCAAAAGGACTCAGAAGAAGCACCAATAGAAGATGTTAAATTAACTGAGGCAGAGAGTGAACAAAATAAACATGCTATTTCTCTGGCTTTTGCTGCTACTGTCGCCGCGGGGGCCGCTGTTGCTGCTGCTCAGGCTGCTGCAGAGGTTGTTCGTCTTACCAGTATGCCTCTTTACCCCGGAAAGACTGAGGAAGATATGGCAGCTATCAAGATTCAGACAGCATTCCGTGGATATTTGGTATTAACGTCTTGTTTTATTTATCATAAAGCACTAACATAGACACGCACACTGATACCGAATAATAATTTGAGGAAAATAAAGTGATTGAGTGTAATGACATGTGTCGTGTGAGTGTCTAACATGGAGACATGTCAGACATGCCTTCAAATTCAATAAGAAGTGTCAGTGCTTCATAGGGTTAACCATATATATAATGGTTTTCAGGCAAGAAGAGCACTGTGTGCCTTGAGAGGTTTGGTGAGGTTGAAGGCATTGATGCATGGGAAATCTGTTAAAAGGCAAGCAACTAGCACCTTAAGATGCATGCAAACTCTAGCAAGATTGCAGTCAGAGGTTCGCGAAAGGAGAATCCGAGTTTTCGAGGAGAATCGGGTTCTTCAGCGGCAACTACAACAGAAACACCAAAAAGAACTTATCAAGTTGCAAACTGGTGTAAGCAGTTAATTTATATTTTCCTTTTTCTATTATGCAGGTTATGCTACAACTGTGATTTGACTCATAAAATGTCCTCTTTTTATGGATTTGTATAAATTTTTGTTCTTACAAACTATCTGGGAGGCCCAAGGGCCAAGCAGTCCAAATTAGGGCTTTAGGCCTCAAAGTTTTGGGTCAAAAAAAGGTCTCAAATAAATTCAACTTAGTTATGAATATATAAATGACATATTAGTTATAGATTATCACCTAGTTTGGTTGATCTAGTTTATATCTGTCCTGACCTAGGCTTGAACTTGAATGCAGCAAAACTAGATTCTTTTTTTTATAAGCCTTGTGTTGTTTTTTTAATAAAAGCTTCACTGTAACATTTATTTTACGCCTCTAATCATGCTGGGCCGGTCCTAGAAACTATGATAGTTTATGACAATTGCAATTTTTCTTGATAAGAATGTGTGACTTGTAATGAAGTGGCAAAAATAACTCTACAGCAGGTTGGAGAAGAATGGGATGACAGGTTGCAATCAAAGGAACAAATTGAAGCAAAATTGTTGCAGAGGCAAGAAGCTGCCCTTAAAAGAGAGAGGGCTTTGGCCTATTCATTCTCACATCAGGTACCAAGACTACCTCATTTATTTATGAATAAACCCTTAGTTTAATCCTTGAAATATTACTCTATTTCCGGCTATAAAATAACAAAAATAAGTAGTCTCTAGATTGTATGAAATTTTTCACTTTAGCTTGGACCTGGATTCCCTGCAGACCGCACGGATTCATAGTGTCAATGCTGGTCGGCTAATTGAGATCTCAAGTTTAGTAATTTTAAGGTCAGGCGACGGCATGAACGCGTGCAATCAATGACTTCACCAAATCCAATTCTCTTTAGTCCCTGTGGTTAGGATATTGGGGACTAATGGGACAAATTTTCATATACATTAGTGATTAATGACAGATTTCATATACTTTAAAGCCTAAGTTAGAGAGAGAGAATGATACTTCATAGACGGAATGATTACGTTTTGATATTTTACTTACATTTTTTTATTCTATGCATCTTGATTTTGAATGTTAATGGAACATAGAACTAAAGTTATGGATTGAAGTCTTACATAGGCTTAAGCAGCAAAGTTAAAATAAATTCATTTTGATATTCCTATAGTACTTGGTTGGTTCATTTTCTTCACATCTTGATCTTGATGTATATAAATAATAAGTAATGTCTTCACTCTTACAGCAAACATGGAAGAACACTTCAAAATCTAAAAACCTCACATTTATGAACCCAAACAATCCTCATTGGGGCTGGAGCTGGCTAGAGAGATCCATGGCTACTCGACCATGGGAAGACGAAACCATTATGAATCACAATGATCATGCATCAAAGGCAATAAGACCTGCATCAACTTCAACTACTCCAGCTTCAAAGGCAACTGGGGCATCAAGCTCGAAGAGTGGTCGTGATATCGATGACTCAAGAAGTATGTATAGCGTTCATTCTAAACGCTATCGAAGATATAGTAGCATTGCAGGATCATCAA
The DNA here is from genome assembly GCA_037974875.1 of Cicer bijugum. Taxonomy (NCBI): domain Eukaryota; kingdom Viridiplantae; phylum Streptophyta; class Magnoliopsida; order Fabales; family Fabaceae; genus Cicer; species Cicer bijugum. The sequence continues at coordinate 6,340,533 of JBBPBT010001302.1, read as the reverse complement.
TGAAAGATGATGAGAGCATTGAAAGCTCGCCGGCGTTTCCAAGTTACATGGCACTGACAAGTTCAGCAAAGGCAAGGTCCAAAGTACTGCAAAGACCATCTCCATCACCGTCGTCTTCGAGTACTATAGATAGTCATAGACCTAATAATCTTTCTGCAAAGAAGAGGCTTTCTTTTCCTGCTTCTCCAATTGGTTCAAGAAGGCATTCCGGTCCACCTAAGGTGGAAATATAAGCATGTTCTAGTTCTACTATGAATGTCATTGGCAACAAGTCTCTTTGAATTATTAATCAATATGAATATTTAGTAAATTATAGGCTTTGATAGTTTGTTTTCATTTTAAGGAGTATATAGATAGAATAATAAAAATTGGCTTCTCAGCTTGTTCATATAGTTAAGTTAGTTAGTTCTCTTGATAATCAATGTTAATAATCAATGTTAAGCATCTGCTACATTTTTGCGTATGTTTTTTCGGTTTATAATAATTGTAAATTGATTTTTGTTGGTTACGATTATGTCCATTAAAGGACAGCTGTACAACTTTGATTAGTTGTACTGTAGGAATATTCTCTTATCATTAATAGTCTGATAATTTCTCTCTTTTTATTGTAAATAATTGAGTTAATTAGAATTTAATTAGCTTTATGCTTACTTGTAATCCCTAAATTATTTATTGTATTTTGTACAAAATCAATAAGAAATATAACATATTCACATGGTATGAGAGCTACAGTTCTGATAAAAAAAAAAGAATTAGAATTTTCTCATGGAAGAAAACTAGAGCAGCAGCAACTTCATTACTAGCTACAAACTCAATGGACAGAACTACACAAAGTGGTCCAGATTTGTCTGCATCTTCCTTCCAAGTAAAAAGGAAAGGAATACTACATCGCTGCGAAACTAAATAGCCAAAAAAGACTGATCCAAGCCATGAACAATATAAACTTAAAAACAGTATTGTTATGATATGGTTGCTCGACTCCATGACTAATGAGTCTAGTGATAATTTAATGTATTGACACTGCTGCATAAATATGGAAGGCAACCAAGGAGACCTACTCAAATGTGTACAACACCTCAACCATATTTGACATCAAAAGTCTCTTACACAATCTTCGATAAGGAGATTCTTCGGTCGGCCGAGTACTATCATACACTCACAAAATATTGGCAGCAACTTGACATCTATTCAGACATAGAATGGAAGTGCACAGATGATGACAAAATCTACAAGAAACTGGTCGAGAAGAACTTAATCTTTCAGTTCCTTTTGGGATTGAAAAAAAAAATTGGATGAAATGAGAGGGAGAATTCTTGGAACTAAGCCACTCCTTGGCATTCGTGAAGGCTCTGCACTTGCTTGCAGTAAGATGTCTACCAAAGAAAGGTAGAGGGTGGTGCGATCACTGCAAGCGACTTGGACATACGAAGGAAACATGTTGGGTGTTTTATGGAAAACCCATAGATCTAAAACCATGATTCAAGGACACACGGATATGTTGTTGCTACCGATGAAAGTAAGTCCAAAAACATTACAAAGGACAGTCCTTTCAACAAAGAACAAATAGAGATGTTGCAAAAACTGATGCAACATGCACTGTAAAACACTAGTACCTCTTCTTCCACTGCTACTCTTGTCCAAAAAGGTAATTTTTTGCTACCCTTCATGTAAGTCACCAGAAAACAAACTCTTGGATTGTTGATTTTGGTGCCTCGGATCACAAGAATGGGGACATCAATGTATTTATAAATACACTCCATGTCAAGATGGATTTTTGGTCCAAATAGCATATGGTACCACCTCCATGGTGGTTGGTAAAGGTCCAATAAAGATATTACTCTTGATTCAATTTTACATGTTCCTAAACTAGATTGTAGTTTATTGTCTATCTATAAATTAACTAAAAACTTAGGTTCAGTGGTTATCTCTAAACTAGATTGCAGTTTTTTGTGAATTACATGATATGAATTCGGAAAAGATGATTGGCAATGCTGAGGAGAATGCAGATCTTTACTTCCTTAGAATTGAAGATTAAAATAAGAGATCCTAAAAGGTTACCCTTATGCGTTCATCAAAGAATGATAATGATGTAATGTTATGGCATTATTGCCTAAGACACCCAAATTTTATGTATTTGAAAAAAATGTTTCCATCCTTATTTAATAAAGATTCTGGTTCTTTCAAATGTGAAGTGTGCAAATTAGCCAAACACACCAAAATCTCATTATTCCATACAACCTTATAAACCGTCTAAACGATTCACACTCATTCGTAATGATGTGTGGGGACCTTCAAGAGTTAGCAATGTTACTGGATCAAGGTGGTATGTCACCTTTATTGACGACCATACAAGATTCGCTTGGGTGTTCCTCGTGAAAGAAAAATCAGAAGTTGAGAGTATATTCGAGAACTTTCATAAAATGGTTCAAACCCAATTTCAAAGCAACATTCAAGTAGTGAGAACTGATAATGGAGGGGAGTACTTCCACCACACCTTTGGTAGTTACCTTACCAAAAATGGCATTATACACCAAACATCAAGCCCATACTCTCCACAACAGAGTGAGACAGTAGAGAGAAAAAATAGGCACCTATTGGAAGTCACTCAAGCCCTCGTGTTGTCCATGAATGTACCTAACCATTTTTTGGAGATCCATTCATATCTTCATCCTACATAATAAATAGAATGACCTTCAAAATGCTCAACCTAAATACATCACACTAAACCCTCTTGTCCCTTTATCCTTCGACCCAATTCCTCACAAATCTTCCACCATGGATTTTTGGATATACTGCCTTTGTACATGACCAAAAGCCTAACCTCAATAAGTTGGATCGGAAAATCGTCAAGTGTACCTTCTTGGGATACTCTCCTACCAAGAAAGGATACAAATGTTATTGCCCCCTAAAAAGACGAATCTATCACACTGTGGATGCTACCAAAAGCCTAACCTCAATAAGTTGGACCCGAAAGACATCAAGTGTATCTTCTTTGGATACTCTCCTACCAAGAAAGGATACAAATGTTACTGCCCCCTAAAAAGACAAATCTATCACACTATGGATGTTACCTTTTATTAAGACAATATTTTTTATCCCAAATTTGGTATTTAAGGGGAGAAAGTTACAATTGATGAACACTAACCTTGGAAAATTACAATAACAGAATATGTCTTAACCACCCCACTTGAACCTGTCCAAATCACTACAAACACATAATATGTCCCAATAATTGTTGAACCTGAACTGGACCAGCAAACAACCATTGTTGAGGTTACCAAGCCAACAAATGGAGCACCAACAATGGGTCAAAAAGGAAAACCAAATAGAGGAAAAGAAATGCAAGTATACGTAAGGAAGAAAAACAAGCAACAAACTCTTGAGGAAGTAGAAGCATGCACTATTCCAAAGCAGAACCAAGACTCTGTCCAAAATTCAGATCCTGAACCTACTCACAAAGATAGCATATTGTGCATTAACTCTTCCTCTAATTTATCTGATAATGTCATTAATGACTAAGACTTAGACTTACTTATTGATGTGAGAAAGAGAGTAAGGTCTTGTACCAAACACCCAATTGCAAACCATGTTCCTAGTGAAAGATTATCGTAGCGGTACAAGAACTTCATTATCTTTGTGGGCAGTATCGAAATTCCTCAAAACTTTCATGAAGTTGTCTTAGTTCTAGAATGGAAGGTTGCTGTATTGGAAGAAATCAAGGAACTTGAAAAAAAATGGCACGTGACAGTCGGATGCAAGTGGATATTCTCGTTAAAATACAATGCATATGGGAGTGTAAACAGGTACAAATCTCAATTGGTGGCAAAAGGATTCACCTAGTCATATGGGGTGGATTATGAAGAAATCTTTGCACCTGTAGCAAAGTTGAGTTCAGTTCGTGTACTCCTTTTCCTCGTAGTAAATTTGGAATGGTCACTTCACCAGTTAGATATAAAAATTGTTTTCCTAAATGGTGAACTTGAAGAAAATGTCTACATGAGAATACCACCTCGACTTGAACCATTAGAAAAATGCAGGAAAGGTATGTAAACTCAAAATATCACTATATGGACTCAAGAAATCCCTTCGGGCTTGGTTTGACAGGCTCACACAAGTGGTTAGGATACATGGCTTCTCCTAGTGTCAAACTGATCACACAATGTTCTTAAAGCATTCAAAGGAAGGCAAGGTAATCATCTCCATTGTCTATGTGGATGACATTATTATTACAGGTGATGATTATACTGGAATTGAAGAACTGAAAATGATTCTAGCTAAGGAATTTGAAGTCAAATATCTTGGTCAGTTAAGGTATTTTCTGAGAATGGAAGTGGCACAATCCAAACATGGAATCTATTTATCTCAAAGAAAATATATACTTGACTTACTTCAACAAAAAGGAATGTTATGATGTAGGCTGGAAAACACTCTTATGGAATCCAATGTGACAATTGGAGAGGAAAAGGAGAGTCCACCTACTAACAAAGAAAGGTATCAAAAGTTGGTTGAGAAACTTATCTACCTAATCCACACACGACCAAATATTGTTTTTTCTGTTACCAAGGTTAGCTTCTGCATGAATGACCCTAGGGAGGCTTATATGGGAGTAGTTAACCGCCTCATGCAGTATCTGTAAAAGGCACCAGGGAATTGGCTGCATTTAAAGAAGGACACAAGTAAGAAAATAGAAATATTCACTGATGCAAATTGGGCAAACTCAATGACTGATAAGAGATTAATTATTGGCTATTGCTCCTTTGTATGAAACTACTTAGTGACCTGGAGAAGCAAGAAACAATATGTGGTTGTTAGAAGTAGTGCATAAGTTGAACTTAGGTCTATGACACATATGATTTGTGAGGGGATGTGGCTGCGAAGGATGCATGCACAACTACACGTTTACACTGACCATGAAGTAAGCATGTTGTGCGATAGCAAAGCTGCCATAAGCATTGCTAAAAATCATGTGCAACATGACATAACAAAGCATGTGGAAATTGATAGATACTTCATCAAGGAAAAGGTTGACAATGGACTAATTTCTCTCCAACACACCCCCTCAAGCCACCAAACTGTTGATATCTTAACCAAGGAACTTCCTAAAGCCACCTATTAAAACTTACGATTCAAGTTGGGCTTTATTGACATTTATGACCCAACTTTAGGGGAAGTGCTGGTTACGATTATGTCCATTAAGGGACAATTGTACAACTTTCATTAGTTGTACTGTATGAATACTCTCTTACCATTAATAGCCTCATAATTTCTCTCTTTTATTGTAAATAATTGAGTTAATTAGGCTTTAATTAGCTTTATGTTTTACTTGTATTTCCTATGATCTTTATAACATATTGTATTTGGTACAAAATCAATAAGAAATACAACATATTCATAATTTCTACCTCGATTATTGGTTCCAATTGTGACTAAATTACTTGTATTTAATTTGATTGTTAGTTCAAATTGTTTGTTTAACATATCACATTTTTTATTTGAAAGTTATAGAAATAAACAAGAAGGGGAGTTGAATTTTAGTTTAAAAATCTTTTCAAATATGAAAGTGATACACAATTTGATTAAAAGATTATTTATTTGACATATTTAGTTTGAAGAAAATACATTAATGATAAAACAAATGGAAATACAATCATTAAGATAAAAGATTAGTGGCAGGAGTACACAAGAGTCTCACTATAAATTTGATAGTTAAGTTCAGTCTCTTCTTCCTCTAAAAAGATTTATCTACTATTCATAATAAATGGAACAACTTTGTGAGTATCTTGAGGTTGACACTCAACCTAGTTGGAAACTACTTAACAACGACCTCAACTATATGTTAAGGATATTGGATCTATTAGTTACAATTATTTTATAAAATTTCTTCTTTTTATTATAACTTTTTTATATAAGAATTTTAAAAATAAACTTCCAAATTTAAAATTGATTTAAATAATTTATTATAGAATAACATTTTTAGTATTTTATTTACTTGGTTTAACTTTTTTTGGATAATAAAATTTTAAAAATAATTAAAATGAAAAGTCGTTTTGAAAATTTTCTCATAAAAATCATTTTTGAGATATCTAATAATGACTATATGAGTATTTGAATGTTAAATTATTTTTTTAATTAGCAAAAAATAATTATGAAATAACTTCTACTATTTTTGAATAACTTATCATAAAAATCATTTTTTTTAAATTTTAATTTTTTTTAAAAATCTATAAGAAATAAACAATGATTATCTCACTCGAAAAGTTACACATTTTACAAAAATGTTTTTAGTTTCTTTTATGTTTAAAAACATTGTCACATGATGTTCTTTTCAACACGAGATCTTGTTCTAAAATTTCTAAAGCGTTTTTACAATTGAGTGTTAGAAATGACTTTCAGTGTAGTATGTTTTCTACATAATCTATAATAGGAAAGTAAACGAAGATGATTCATCATTTTCAAAGACATAATCAAATGGAATAAGGTAAAATAAATGGACATCAACGTTCGTAACATACAACACTTAACAATTGGAAGATCTCATTGATAGTTGTTGGAGAGTTTCGTTGATATTTGCCTTAGTCAATGTTGAGAAAAATTTGTTGCAACTTTTTGACATAAAGTTGATGACTAATTTTAGGCTGATTGATACGAAAGGTTGAGTATTGAGACATGTTTCAATGTTTGAGCATTGTTTTTGTATATATTTGTTTTTTGTTTCTGGTGATTTCGTCGAATCTAATAAAAGTTAAGGCATGTGATGTCTTTGTCAATTTTAACTAATTAAATGATGTCTTTATGTTGGCCACACAAAGACTTCATTCTTTGAGCTAGATGCTAAAAGACTTGTCCTAAACTATCTTATGTGATTCACTTTTAGATGCCAACACAAGAGCAAAACATGTTTTTAAATGGTAAGCAACAAATGCTCCTTTAACTTGAGTATGATTGACTCATTTTGCATAACTCACTCATCACTAGATGATGAGAACCAGATGGTCTTCTATTGTTTAGACAATCAATATGTTCGACTCACGTCACCCATAAAGTGAGCATCAAATGTTCTCCTTTTCTTTTCTCTTTCTTTCTTTTTCTTTAATTTTATTGTGTTTGCTTATTAGGTGATATTTTACTTGCACACTTCAACAAACATTAGAGGGTACAATATTCTCTTATGTTTGTCATTGTAGAAGCTTCAAAGGTTTCATTGTTCTTGAACCAATGTATTTCCTACAGGCTTGTGAAGGTGCAAACACGAGAAGGGGCTTGAATTGTGATTGCCAAAGTTGACAACTTTTTGAGAATGCAAAAATAAAAAAAAATAAAAAAAACTAGTTTGGTTTTGGTGACTTACTTGGAGTAGAAGCAATCAAATTCAACGACAACAAGCAATGAAAACATAAATAATTTGACACGTAGGTTTTTCCTCGTTTACCACTAACTTGGTTACATTCAGCCCCCTTATTTAGAAGGCTTTAATCCACTAATTTAAATAATTTGAATTAGAAAGCACCTGACCCTCCAAGTCATTCTTCCCAAACAACCTGACAACCTTAGACTTTTGAGGAACTAACATCCTTGACCCTACAAGTCAAGTCTTCTCCTAACAACCCCAGATTGAAGAAGGAACTATACTATTATTGGGTTGGATACAAAAGATTGAAACTTTAGTAGTTGCTTCTAAAAAGCTTATAATAATAATAACCCTTACACTCTAAGAAAAAAACACTCAAAATATTTCTAACTTGAACAAGTATTTCTCTCTTTGAACTCTAAGATTACTCTTTTTTGCTTTTCGATGATTTTCTTCTTCAACCTTGATTATCTGTTGATAGTTAAAATTTGAGCTTCAATTTAGTCCTTGTTTAATTATGAATTGTATTTGTTCAGACTGCATTTGTAAATTCTTCAAATTGATTATATTTCTTTTTTTTGTTCAGATTGCGTTTGTAAATTTTTCAAATTGATTATGTTCATATTTTATTGTAGATAAAACTTGATCAAATCTTTTTCAAAACATGATCAATCTTTTTCAAGTCTTCATCAAATCTTCTTCAAATGTTGATCAAATCTTCTTCAAATATTTTTTAAATCTTGGCTATATCTTCTTTCATACTATTTGAAGTCAAATATATTGTTCTCATAAAATACTTTTGTTATCCTAAGAACACTAAAAAAAATGAATTTACTTCCAACAGTTTGTTCACTTGCATATGTGCCTTGGTGGTTTGACATCCTTGCTTGTCAGTTATTAAAGAGCCGAGTGTGGATACGGGTCTGAAGGATTGGTTGAAAACTAGTATTAAGAAGTAGAAGTCATTGATTTGTTTAGTGCATTAAGGAGACAAAAGATTTTTGCTCAAGTTAATGCTATGTTGAGTCACTTTCGCGAAATTACTATTTCAACATTGTTGACAACAAAAATTGCTAGTAATTGACTAAAACTGACAATTATTCAATACGACTTGTTGCAAATTAAAATGTGACGGTAAAATAAATATTACGAAAATAGATGATTTTTTTTTATGAATATTTAATATTTAAAAAATTCAATTAAAAAATAAATTTAAGTTATTATCTTAACATAAAGAAACAAATGAAAAATTTAGTGAAACTAAGCAAAAAGAGAATAAGAGTATACTAAACAAAAAAAAAAAGTAGCAACTAGTAATAGAGCTGTCAATTTGAAGCCCCCTAATTATTGACCCCAACTCATAATTTTTTTTTTCTATAAACTTTTTGGATTTTTTACTATAAAAATTTCTGATTTTTTCTAACAAAATTTCTGATTTTTTTTCGATAAAAATTTCTGATTTTCTTTTGGTAAATATTTCCGATAAATTTTTTTTGACTTTTTTCGATAAAAAATTTTTATTTTTATTTTGAATAAATTTTTTTCAAGAAAAAATCCTAAAATTAACAAAATATTGGAGGCCTATGGCCCTTAGAGTCCTCTCCCTTAGGCCCCATGAAATAATGAGCCAAAATTTTAAAAAATTATTTTGATAGGGGTCTAATAATAAAACAAAAAATTAAGAGAACCTTATAATTGGAGACTTTTTTGACCGTTCTACCCCGTAGTAGAGAGAACGTATATAGAAGATAAAAAATATTTTGAAAGAAAAGATAAAAGTGAAAAATGAACACAAATGAAAAATATAATAAATATATATAGGAGTTTTGATAGAAGATTAAATTTTCTAAAAAAATTAAAAAAAAGTAGATGTTATAAAAATATATAATAAGTCTTTTATTAATTATTTTATTTTTTAAATATATTTTATTAGTCAATTTAACTTTCAAATATATTTTTAATAATTTACAAAATTATTAATTACTACCAAAGAAATATTAGTGGAAGTGTATGCAATTTTTATATATTTTGAAGTTGAAACTACATTAACAACCCCTAATCTAAAATTAGTTTTTAAAAAATTAAAAATATCTTTGATAAAAAGAAAACACACATTTTTGTTTTTTTTATACGGTAGAAACACATTTTATTTTATTTATTTCGAACCCTAAAACAACTCCATAAAATCAAAAGAAACTCGCTGCCGCCATAGTTGCAGTCGCACCAAACTCAAAACTGCCCGAAGATTACCTGACGGAATGGGGAAGTTGGGGAAGAAAGCGAGGAAGTTCGCAAAAAAGAATTTACAATCAGTTTTAAGAAACCAAAGAAAATTAAAATCTAAGTTCAAAAGAAAAGCTTCCAAAGGTAGTTATTAATTAGTTATAACTTTTTCTCTTCTTTTTGCAAACCTAATTTTCCTCTCAATCTATTTTAATATTTGATTGCAGCAGGAGATAGTCACGAGGATGTTGAAGAAATTCAACCCAGTGATGTAACGAATCCTTCAAATACCGTTGCTTCAGAAATTCAAGATATTTCACTTGATGCTTTGTTTAGTGAAGATGATAGTGAGGTGCTTGTAGAGGAGGAGGATTCTGATGGATATCTTTCAGAGGTTTCAATTCTAATAATTTATTGCTTAATTATTTGTTAATTTTGATTTTGAATGTTTCTGGAGTCAATGAATTGGGAGCAGTAGCCGCATCCATTGGAGCGGGGCATTAGCCATTGGGAGCGGGGCAGTAGCCACCGCACCCATTGGGAGCTGAGCAGTAGCCACCGCACCCATTGGGTGCTGAGCAGTAGCCACCGCACCCATTGGGAGCTGAGCAGTAGCCACCGCACCCTTTATAACATTGATAAATTATTAAAATATCCTTACAACAACTTATATTCAGTATATTGATTTTTTAGTATATGGATTATGGACAGGACTCAAGCTGTGCACATGTTATTGGAAGTGATGATAAAAATGAAAACGATATTAAGAGTAAGAAAGAAAATTTTAAGCTTTCCAGTTTAAACTAATTGCAAAATCATGCCCCTTGTTTCATGTTTTTAATTAGACTTTGACACGACACTTTTTCAGATAGCAATGGCGGTAGTTCATTATCAGTGGAAAACGGGGAAATTTTTGCACAACTTTTGAAGAAAGAAAAGAGGTTGAACAAATTGAAAGAAAAGGTGGTTTCTTTGTATCCTATGTTTTTGGTTGGTTTCCAGCTGAATCTTGTTTCCATAATTCAAAATTTATTTCTGCTTAACAGTGAGAGGTTTGTTTCTTCATAATTTTATTTCATAAGGATGTAGTCCTTTTTATTTGATATTACAACTTCTGAACAATTATCCCATGCTAATGTCCCTTTTTATCTTTTAATTATAAAGAAAGGAGAGTATAGTTAAAAGCAGGATGAAAAATAGTACAAAATAGAAAACTATGAACGGCTGTAAACAAGTCTAAATTTTTGGCCTACATGTTCAGTTCAATTGTTTAGTTGATCCTAACCTCAAATTCTTTTTTTAGTGAAATGTGGGCTTGTCAGATTAGAAAGAATTAAGCATACAAGATACACAGAGGAAATAGAAACTTTGCCTACTTCTATTTTCAATGAATTTGGGTGTGTATGTTTATTCCAAATTTTATGCAGTGTATATTTAAACTTTAAAGAAAGATGGATTTTCTTGCCCTTTGGCCAGGGTGCCCATTTTCTATTCTCTGTATTCTATCTCTTAGGAACTCTTTGTTTTCTGAAAGTTCATCAATAATACATTCACTGTTCAAGAAATTATGGGATTCTGTTTTCCAGTTCTGACATAGTATTAGTCTAACAATAGTAATTCTGTGCGTTATGTTATTTTTTTTATACTTGTCATCTAGTCTGATTCTAATGAATGAAGTATTGATTTCGTTTTTGCCATTCAACATTTCTTCGACAAATATCTGACTTATCTACTTGAAATCTACAGGATCCAAGATTTTCTAAATTTTTGAAAAAATATGATGTGGGCACTGGACAAGCTAGCAATGAAGAAATTGTGAGTATATTAATGACTTATTGAATAAGAACATGGAGATTTACATGTTGGAATTCCTGGCAAATATTTCACTCATGTCTTTCACTGACAATCTTCCAACTGTTCATGTTAGAATGGCGGATATACCAACTTCAATATGTTAGCTTATGCGGGTAGAAGTCAATAGGATAACTGGTGGAGCTCCTTTGTGGAGTTACTTTTAATCAACCCCCTTAACTATTTACTATCTCATTCAACTATTTTTCTCTCCGCAATAAATAGTTAAGTGTAATATTGACAAAGTAATAGTTAATGTTACATTGAACTTTAAAAACCACATGTAAATAGAAACACATTTTCTACAAAAATGACAAGTAAAAAGGAACAGGAGGAATGATTGCATTACACTTCTGAAGGTCTTTTCTGTCTTTCTGCGTCTGTATGCAACAATCAACAGGCAGGCTCTCTCTATCATTAGATTCTGTGATTGATTTATGACTACCACCTTTAGTTCAATGGGGTGGGGAAATTGACGCATATGCGTCTGTACTGTAGCAGAATATGCTGAGTCCACATTTTTCACTCAATTGAATCGTTTCAACATTTTCACTCATTCAGAGACTCTTCAATTTCTCTCATTTATTAGTAGATATTTCTTCATTTTCTCTATGTCTAAGACTCCAACACTTAGCTTTGAACTTTCATCCTGACTAGCAGTCTAGCACTATTATTAATGAAAATTGATCCTTTTTTACTGCTGTGGTTCAGGGTTCAGATGACGAAAGATTAGATAAAGTGCAAAAAATTCATGGTGCTAATGCAAGTACTCGGATGGGTAAAATGTTGACAAGTGCATCTGTTGATTCTTTGTGTAAACTGGTCAAAGAACAACAAAGTCTGTCTGCCCTTACTTGTCTCATAAATGCTTATAGGGCGGCATGCCACAGTGATTTTGAAGCAACCAGTGTAAGCGGTTGTGTCATATCCCATGGCATTCATAAGAGTGAAAATTTCAGCATGGTATTAATGTTAATGCTGCATGAGGCTGATCCTATATTTAGGATGTTACTGGGAATACCAAGCTCAAGTTCAAAGAAGGAAGCTGTTTTGGATCTAAAGAAATCAGCGAAATGGTTATCTCTTAGACCACTTATTAAGTCGTACTTAAGGAGTACCATGTTTCTCTTGAACCAGATCAGTGACTCAGAGATATTAGCCTTCTCAATAAGCCGACTCAGAGCTTCAGTAATTTTTCTGACTGTGTTTCCATCTTTACTGAACAAGCTTCTTAAGGTATTCTTTAATTTCACAGTAGTAAAATATACATGAGATTCATCATATGCTATGTTTGACAGATGCTTGTACAGATGGTTTAAGGGAGAAATTTCTCATATTTTTTATTTTCCTAAGTAGCAGCAGTAGCTTGGATTTCCAGTATTATGTATTTTCTGTTAGCTACTCATGGTTGGCACGAAGTATCTTCCACTTGGAAATTAGATTCTTAAACATGTGCATTTACTTCCAGACTTCATGCAATTTTTCTGTAGTCAACTTTAAGGACTACAAATCTTATTTGAATAGAATTCAATGTTTCTCCGTTTTGATCAAAATGGGTTGATGACTTAGTAGCCATAGCCAAATTCTCTTAATACTTCAATTACGATTATTGTTTAATGTCCACCTGAGGTCTCATACTTTTCGCAGCCATTTGGCTAATGGGTATAATGTCATATCAATTTTATGCCATGTAAAATCTTCCTTACCTTGGACTCTAATTTATTGCAGATTTGTGTTGATCTCTGGGCAACAGGTGATAGGTCTTTGTCCTCACACTCCTTTCTTATCATACGAGATATAGCTTCTATGTGCAGCTCTAATTGGTTAGACATCTGCTTTGTCAAAACATATAAGGCCTTCATCGATCGCTCTCCATCTGAACATACACATTTTCTAAGGAATTCCTTTGTGGAGCTATGCTGTTTAGATGTGCTGAAGTCATCAAATAAAGCAATGATATGCACAAGGCGTCTTGGTGACATATTGCTGAAGGCGTGGCAAACAAAAAAGAAGGTAAGCTTTAAACAATTATAATGCCACTTCTCTTTTGTGTAAGGTTCTGTCGTTTAGAGAATTGGATAGCTGTATTACTATACAGAAGGAAGTTTTCTGATATTGTTTGCCGTTAATCTTATGAACAGGAGGTGGTTAAGAAGATTTGTAGTTGGCAGTTCATCAATTGCATTGATCTCTGGGTTACGTTTATATCAGAAAACATACGTGACTATGATCTTCAGCCGTTGCTGTATATGATTGCTCAAATTATAAATGGTGTTGCTCTCCTCTTTCCTGGGCCTAGATATTTGCCTCTGAGACTCAGATGTATCCAATGGCTTAATCATCTTGCTGGTTCTAGTGGGATTTTCATCCCTGTTACATCATTAGTGTTGGATTTTCTAGAATACAATATTACCAAGGATGGTGGTAAACCTGGCAATGTGTTTGAACCTTTGTCTACCATAAAGGTAATATGAAAATGACAGGGCAAATTTTTTATGATATCTAATATCTCTTGGATCCTTGATCCACAACACTTACATAGATTAACCTCGTTTTTTCTACTGTTTTAATTGACACTTAATACTTTTTGCAGCTTCCAAAGCATTGGTTAAAATCACGTGAATTCCAAGAAGAGTGTGTCTCATCTACCATTGAACTTCTTTCTGAGCACTTTTCACAATGGAGCTACCATATATCTTTTCCCGAGCTGGCCACGGCTCCACTTGTCTACCTTAAGAAGATAGTTGAAAGGACTTCTATTGAAAGTTGCAGACGAGTTATCAAGCGTTTCATTGATCAGGTACAAGTTGTAACTATACTTTGTCCATGTGCGAGCATGGGTTTGTAAAATATGCAATGTTGTTTTTTGTATGATTAGCTCCAATAGAGCCGTCTTTTTTGATACATTTTGTCTGTTATATTGATGTAAAAATGTTATATTGATGTAAAAAGAAGATAGAGGAAAAAACCAAAACTTTAAATAAAGCAACATTTGGAGTAATTTTGCCTTAATTTTATTGGCATATTAACATAATGGCATTTCATAAAGCATGCAAGAACCCTTAAACCACACGCCATAGCACAGTAGCTATTTTTTATGTAACTTCTGTAGACAGTGTATAACAACCTCTTTGTGATTTTTATGGGAGCCTGCCCTTGCTAGATGTGTTAGCTATCCAGCAATGAGTGTGCACCACTACTATGTGAAGCTTGTTTAATTTTAACTGCAGCCGACTTAACCATTTAATAGTTAATGTCACCAAAAACTTTTCTTTTGTTTTTGTTGGAAGCAGACAATGGATAATTGACATCTCACCTTACTCGCTCTTACAATTTTTTCCTTTGTGAGGGAATTCAGGTTCAGATGAATATTGATTTTGTGCAAAAGAGAAGAGATGATGCTCCTTTCTCACCGAAGGATCAGCTGAGTGTCGAATCATTTCTTCAGGTAATTTCAGTTTTCTTCCCTCCCTAAATCAGGGTTCCAGTCGTTGGTGTAACCAGACTAGTTTAACGGTTGATTTGACAGGCTGAGAAACGTAGTGGTAATAATCCATTTACCCAATACTACAAAAGCATCATACGCAAGGCTGCTTCAAGGAAAATGGTTACAAATAGGAAGGTATGACTGACTTTATCTCTTGCCTCTTCATATTTCTGTTGGTCTGGGTTCATTTACGTTCTTTTGTGTCGTCTAATGCTCTTGGGATATCACAACAAGGGATTTCTCTTCCTTCCGGTCGTGAGTAATACCGCCCTCTTTGAATGAAATAAATAAGAAAATAAATGAACTGCAATGAAAACAGATTGGATCTTTTTGATAAAGCAACAATTCACTTCAATGAGGTAAGCAAATTTGTGGAAAATAGGACATAGAGTTAATTCAGCTTAGTTATCATTAAAAGCTACCAACATAACAGTGACATTTTAAAAATTGCAAGTTTAAGACCATAATTTATGAGAAGTAGCAAAAATATTTTCAAAATAACACTAACCATTTATGGATTCCAAGTGGAGTAGGCAAAATTAATTTGAGTTTTAGATGAGATATCTTGATTGCATTTAGACCCAACCTAAGTAATATAAATCTATGGTCTTGAAGCTTACTTGGATTACCCTTGCTATTTTCCTTTGTTGTATCATCACTGGGTAAGCATTCACAAACTCCACGGTCGACTTACCTTTTGATGCATAATTAATGATTTATATTGAGAATCTGAGTTTCTTAACAATTACATTTATTATGAATAATGCTGAACCATGTAAAAATTTGAGGGTATTCAAGATTCGTTTTTCTGGTCACCGATTTTCTCAAGACACATTTGATAATATTATGTTCTAAAGTTGAAATCTTATAAATGTTGTGTTTCTGACATCATCCATGTGTCTATGATCTTTGCTGTAGTCT
This sequence comes from Cicer bijugum, assembly GCA_037974875.1. Classification (NCBI taxonomy): domain Eukaryota; kingdom Viridiplantae; phylum Streptophyta; class Magnoliopsida; order Fabales; family Fabaceae; genus Cicer; species Cicer bijugum. The sequence goes on along the minus strand of JBBPBT010001302.1, from coordinate 6,324,703 downwards.
TTGGGCAAAGGGAAGAAGAAGCAGAAGAAGAAAACGCAGCATTCAAATGGCATTGCTAATGGCAACACAACTGATTCTTGAAAGAATTAACGTTTCTTGCTTTCATGATTTGGTTCTTCTACTTTTGTGTCCAATTTGTTGTACCCTACTTTAGGTTTTCAAATTTAATGGCATCGAAGACGAATTTAGCTTCATTCATTGGACCTGAGAAGCTTCAATTTTGAAATATTTATTCTAGAGTAAGCCCCCTTAAGGTTTAAAGCAAATGCAATGCAAGAGGATAAAATTTTTGGAGATGCCAAATGTTACTAATCTCAGCTCTTGAAAAAAATATATTACAATACGCGAAATGGGTTCAAATTATATAGCAGAATGTTTGCATTACCCTAAGTTTTGGTCGTAAAAGATTAAGTGCAAAGTTAAGGATGTTTAAAATATGATTTAAAATTTGCTTCATTTTCAAAGAAAGATATTTGATGCTATCGTTTAATATTACTCAAATATGATGTAGTAATAAACCCAAAATCGTACTCATGATTCTGAAAGTTCATTTGAATTTATTTTTAATCCTTAAAGTTTGTGAAGAGTAGTATGCATGTTTGCAGATATTTGTCTTCACAAGCAAAATTAAGCAATATCAATGATAAATTAAATTTAGATTTGTAATATAAAGAACGTATTCACAATTTTAGAAAATAACAATTTTAGAAAATAATAATATATGCGGTTACCCTTACTAGAGTGTCATCACATGTGCTTTTTCGTCAAAAACTTTACTGTAAGAAGAAAAGATACCCCAAAACTTTACTGAAATAACAAACACAACAAACTTATATAGTCATATTGGTCCTTGTGATTCACTTCTATGTCATCCACTACACCCTTTCAGTCCAACACGAAAATCAATTTAATTGGCTCAAGTTCAATCGTCCAATAACATATATTATTCTGTTCTAAAATATAATTAAAAATTAGTCAGAATTTTTTTTTTTAAATTTGAATAAAATACATCAACTTTTTTTAATAAATTTTTGCTTATATTTTAAAAGGAGGAAATATAAGGTTTAGGATTTCTCTTAATTTCGAAAATATGTCATCTTCTATCAAATAAACCATTACCAAAATTAATTGACAATTTACCGAGGTTTGCTCAACTGCAGAAAAATTCAATGATTTTCAATAGTTGATCGCTACTTTATTTGGTTGAATTAAAATTAGAAGAAAGAAAAAAGAGAAGAAAAAGCAATAAAATACGACATCTAGTTTGTAATTCTAGATTGTTTCAATTTATCACATATAATAGTCTTGCCAAACGTAGAAACAAATCTACTCTCCAATGTTTATCTACGATGTGTATAAAAAGCATTTAGAAGTAAAATTCCATTTTTTTGGGGGGAGAGCATTTTCCATAAAAAAAATGCTGCACACACAAAATTGATGCAAGTAGACATCAATTCCACGTCTACAACTTAGGTACTTTTGGTATGTGTTATATCTTGAGATTTAGCACGTGCTAATAATGAACAAATCATTTAAATCTCCTTCCTTTATCTTCTAACTTCATTATGTCACTTAAACTATCTCACTCACATAAACACTGAACGAACACTTCTTGGTGTTCTTGAGTCGAAGAAACAACTACATCTCTTACTAAGGAGAGAAACCTCTCACTATTGAGACAAAAAAAAAGGTGGCCCATCGACTATAAACCAAAAAAGTCATCTACTTAAAAATAAAAATAAATTGTAATTTGGTTTGGATTACATTAATACCTTTGTTAAATTTGAACTAATTTAATTTGAGTAGAGGCAGATTGAGTCAATTGACTGAAACAAGACAGATTGAAATGCATGATATTTTTGCTTAAATTCTTTTAACAATCGAGTCATTTTTCCCGTAGAAATTATAATCGGTGAAAATTTATTTGCCCAATTTTCGGTAACAATAGAATAATTAATTTTTTACCCATCTAATAGTGGTATGATGTTAAGTGTTAACAAACTAAAAAGATAATATTTTAGTAATTTGAAATTAGATTGAGTTTGACCACAAATTTAGAATATATTTTTGTTTGGCATCTTATATATAAATGGACTGAATTAAAATACACACCCAACTCTACCGGTTCGATAGATTGTAGATTCGCTAAATCCTAAAGTCTTTTCTTCCTTAAATTGGAACACCATCTCCTAATCTTAAAATTTTCTTATAAAAACAAATTAAAACACTCCCTCTAAAAATTGACTCCAAACCCTCTTTGGTGAATGAAAAAGAAGGGAGTGAGGAAAGGTTGAGAGAGAAGCAACAAGGTTAACCCTGTAGAATATAAAGAGTCCATGAACAATAAAATTCTGAGAAATTTGTTTTTTTTTTTTTTTTTTTTTTAATCTTTTAGCTATTTCTTGCATAAACTTATGTAGACAGACCAAAAAAAATTATAATCACAGTGAAAACAAAAATCTTTTTGTGAAATTAAGCTAATGGAAAACATCCTTCCAATATTATATATGTTAACAATGAAAAGAGGAAGAAGATAGACAACCAAGATACAACCACTCTAGGGTTTCATAACATAGAATGAACCTTTATATATATACAATGAGTATATATATAAAGGAATAGAAATATCTAAAATACCCTTACTACTAATATATAATAACTGTCTAAAATACCCATACTACTAATATATAATAATATTTTCTAACAATATATAATAATATTTTTAATAAACAAAAAATAGAAGCCCTCAACGACCAATGAGTACACATCAATCATTAATAATTTTGAAGGACTAATTTTAGGTTGATTGATACGAAAGGTTGAGTATTGAGACATGTTTCAATGTTTGAGCATTGTTTTTGTATATATTTGTTTTTTGTTTCTGGTGATTTCGTCGAATCTAATAGAAGTTAAGGCATGTGATGTCTTTGTCAATTTTAACTAATCAAATGATGTCTTTATGTTGGCCACACAAAGACTTCATTCTTTGAGCTAGATGCTAAAAGACTTGTCCCAAACTATCTTATGTGATTCACTTTTAGATGCCAACATAAGAGCAAAACATGTTTTTAAATGGTAAGCAACAAATGCTCCTTTAACTTGAGTATGATTGACTAATTTTGCATAACTCACTCATCACTAGATGATGAGAACCATATGGTCTTCTATTGTTTAGATAATCAATATGTTCGACTCACGTCACCCATAAAGTGAGCATCAAATGTTCTCTTTTAATTTTCTCTTTCTTTAATTTTATTGGGTTTTCTTATTAGGTGATATTTTACTTGCACACTTCAACAAACATTAGAGGGTACAATATTCTCTTATGTTTGTCATTGTAGAAGCTTCAAAGGTTTCATTGTTCTTGAACCAACGTATTTCCTACAGGTTTGTGAAGGTGCAAACACGGGAAGGGGCTTGAATTGTGATTGCCAAAGTTGACAACTTTTTGAGAATGCAAAAATATATATAAAAAAAAAAAAAAAAAAAAAACTAGTTTGGTTTTGGTGACTTACTTAGAGTAGAAGCAATCAGATTCAACAACAACAAACAATGAAAACATAAATAATTTGACACGTAAATGTTTCATAGTTTACC
>JBBPBT010001302.1:6306257-6320900 GCA_037974875.1 Cicer bijugum | reverse complement strand
AAAAAAAAAAAAAAAAAAAAAAAACTAGTTTGGTTTTGGTGACTTACTTAGAGTAGAAGCAATCAGATTCAACAACAACAAACAATGAAAACATAAATAATTTGACACGTAAATGTTTCATAGTTTACCACTAACTTGGCTACATTCAGTCCCCTTATTTAGAAGACTTTAATCCACTAATTTAAATAATTTGAATTAGAAAGCACCTGACCCTCCAAGTCAGTATTCCCAAACAACCTGACAACCTCAGACTTTTGAGGAACTAACATCCTTGACCCTACAAGCCAAATCTTCTACTAACAACCCCAGATTGAAGAAGGAACTATACTATTATTGGGTTGGATAAAAAGATTGAAACATGAGTAGTTGCTTCTAAAAAGCTTATAATAATAATAACCCTCACACTCTAAGAAAAAAACACTCAAAATATTTCTAACTTGAACAAGTATTTCTCTCTATGAACTATAAGATTAGTTAGTTTGGTCATTGATTAGTTAGTTTGGTTTGTCAAATTACTAACAAAAGATACACTCAAGGATGTTTTTGTAATTTTGATAAATTTAGGGATTATAGTGAAACCAACTCATACATTTAGGGACCAAAATTTCGAGTAAAGTGTCATTTTGGTCTCTGAATGTGTTAGGTGTTATTGCTACAGTCCCTGAATTAACAAAAATCACAAAGACATCGTCGAATGTGTAAATCGTTTGTCAGTTTGGTTCTACAAGGTGTTTCTAGTTAGTTAGTTAGTTGGGTTCTTGAATGTGTCTTTTGATTAGTTAGTTTGGTTTGTCAAATTACTAACAAAAGATAAACTCGAGCATGTTTTCTAATTTTGATAAATATAGAGATTGTAGTGAAATTGACTCATACATTTAGGGACCTAAATGAGTGCTTACTCTGACTTTTTATGAGGTTTAGGTATTCTATATTCAGTATATTGATTTTTTAGTATATTGATTATGGACAGGACTCAAGCTGTGCACATGTTATTGGAAGTGATGATAAAAAAGTTTTCCGGTACAGAAGAGAAACCTTGTGTATCGGAAATCTTCAGACCCAAGTTTTCCGGTCAGAACTGTGTTCAGGAAAACTTCATCCACAAGATTTCCGGTACAGAAGAGAAAACTTGTGTACCGGAAAACTTTCTACCCAAGTTTTCCTGTACAGAACAATTTTTGTAAATTTTATTCTTTAATTTTTTTAATTTATTTTAGATGTTAACAGATATGGATGAACCGTTACTATTAATGGATAAAACATGTGTCGATACTACAAATAGTTTTGACACAAATCAGGTATGAATAAATATAAGTAATATTAATGTTGTAAAAATATATTATGGTGATTAATTATAATTTATTTTAATTCATATATTTGATTCAAGGGACGCTGTTGTGAAACAAACAAAAGAAACTGGCATAAAAAATAAAGTTATTGTTATTATCAGAAGATCAGATATAGAGACAGAAGAGAAAGGAAGGAGAAATAAATTAATATTACGATGTGACAAAGGAGGAAAATACAGAGGTGTTGCTAGTTCAAATCGAAGTTGAACAAAAAAGTGTGATTGTCCTTTCAAGCTTAGATCAAAACCATTAAAAGATGGTTCAGGATGGATAGTTAAAGTAATTTGTGGAATTCACAACCATGAATTACCTGATACTTTGGAAGGGCGTGCAAATGTTGGACGGTTAGATGATGAAAAAAGAAAGCATGTTCATGACTTAACAAAATATAATGTTGCACCGAGACACATATTACTCTCATTGCAAGACCGAGATACTAGTAATGTTACTAAGATCTCACAAATATATAAACAGAGCGTGATTCGATTGCAATTGAGAGGTAATAGAACAAAGATGCAACATTTATTCAAGTTAATTGAAGATGCAAAATATGTGTGTTGGAATAGAATGCTGGAAGACTCTGATGTTATTGTTGAATTTGTTTCCGATTGTGTTGATTATGGACAGTACCTACAAAACCAATAAATATAGAATGTCATTACTTGAAATTGTTGGTATGACTTCAACAGAGAATACATTTGTAGTTGGATTTGCTTATTTGGAATGTGAGAGGGAAGAAAACTTTTTGTTGGGCATTAGAGAAACTCAGGGATTTATTTGTTACACAAAATAAATTTCCTCAAGTAATTGTGACAGATAGAAATCTTGCGTTAATGAATGCAATCAGTATTGTATTTCCAAATGCTATTAATATAGAATGCTGGAAGACTCTGATGTTATTGTTGAATTTGTTTCCGATTGTGTTGATTATGGACAGTACCTACAAAACCAATAAATACAGAATGTCATTACTTGAAATTGTTGGTATGACTTCAACAGAGAATACATTTGTAGTTGGATTTGCTTATTTGGAATGTGAGAGGGAAGAAAACTTTTTGTTGGGCATTAGAGAAACTCAGGGATTTATTTGTTACACAAAATAAATTTCCTCAAGTAATTGTGACAGATAGAAATCTTGCGTTAATGAATGCAATCAGTATTGTATTTCCAAATGCTATTAATTTACTTTGTCGATTTCATATCGACAAAAATATTGGAGCAAAATGCAAGCAACATGTCTTAAAGGATACACAAGAGTCGGTATTGAATATGTGGAAAGACATTATGTATTGCAGTGATGAAAAACACTATAGCATGCAGTTGCACATGTTTGAACAATCATGTGTTAATTCTAAAGTGTTTGTTGATTATGTGAAAGAAACTTGGTTGAATCCATATAAGGAAAGATTTGTTGAAGCATGGACAAATCAAGTGATGCATTTGGGGAACACAACGACTAGTAGGTATTTAATGTCATTTTATTATATATTGTTGAATATCATTATATTTTCTAATGTGACTGTAAAATTTTATTATAGGATTGATATTGGTTCTCAACTCTCTCAGTCATCAAAGAAGAGACAAGTCTCTTAATCAAAGAAACAACCCTCTCAGTCATTTCAATCTTCAAAACAGTTGTTGTTGAGACAATTTTCTGAAGTTATTCAGCCATACATTGATGACATATTTGATGTGGCAGCGGATGGAAATTGTGGTTTTCGCGCTATTGCATTATTGCTTAGACAGGGTGAAGAGTGTTGGTCTTTGGTACGCAATAGTTTGGATCATGAGATTGCTTCTCATGTAACTTCATATGATAGACTGTTCCCAAGACGCATTAGAGAAATAAGAGATTCGTTGAAGATATCCGACTTAGGTATTCAACCTATTAAATGGTTGTCCATACCTGATATGAGTTACGTGATAGCGACAACATATAATATTATTCTTGTCACGTTTGGTCAGACATTTTCAATGACTTTCTTTCCTATGAGGGTTTCACATTCCAATATGACAAAACTTGATCGTATTTGTTGTATCGGGTTTGTTAATGGAAATCATTGGGTTCTGGTAATTATTTACTTCCATTTAAATTTATTTTAATGTTTATTAACTTGTTAATTAATTTTCAACTTATTAATTAATGTTTGTTAATTTATTAATTTATTTAATTAATTTATTTAATTTTTGCAGTTAAAGATGAAAGATGAATTTCCATTGCTAAAAATTGCACCAGGTTGGAAGCAATATCGCACTGATGAAGCAACTTCTTGGGCAATAGCATATACAGGGCGTCTACAACACTGGGGTTATTTATTAGGTCGATTGTCACGTGTTACCCAAAATCCACCTACGGAACCCGTAAATGCAATGTTATTAGATGAACCTTAATGTCTAAAATTGATATCTTGTAAACTCGTACTAATTAAATTTAGATGCAATATTATTAGATTTTTGTCATTCAATTTTATCTTGTAACGATAATTAACAACGATAATTAATAACAATAATTAATAACGATAAATAATAACGATAAATAATTTAAAAGTGTTCATAACAAGTAACTAAAATAACAACAATTCATAAACATGTTCATTACAACTAACTGACATAACAATAATTCATAAAAGTGTTACTACTCACTAGTGCGACTACGTGATAAATACAATGCTTTATAAAAATAAGTATACAAATCATCGTCCGGACAAGCTTCATGCTGATTCAACCCCTGTTGTATAAGATCACCGATCTGCTGTAGGATGGGTGTCAGTTGTGAACTAGAAGCATTTGCACTTGTGGATGGTACACTATAATCCGGTACACCATCTGGTCGCCCAAGCAATGGATGAGAAACCTGATAAAACCACTCCAAATATCCATCTTCACACTCAGATGGATATGTAGCTGGACGAAGCTTGCGAAAAAATAGCTCTGTCACTGGCGTCACATATCCCAACCATTCCACATCTACATCAAATAATCTAGAAGGATCTGGAACACCTCTCTGACAGATATTTCACTATAGTGCTACATAATCGGAGGTGACCAGTATAAAGCATGATGTCATCAAAAGGAATGACACCCCTGTGATTCTCCCATGGTCTCCATATAACATCCGCAGGTGTCAATGCATCAATAACACGTTTGTATTCATGGACCTTATGTTTGCCCTGTTTGTAGCACCATCTATTCATTCGGGCAATGCATTCCACGTCAGCACCCTGGTCACCTCTATTACAAATATTTAGAAAATATTCGTAAATCCAACACTGTTGCAAATAAAAATAAATATATTATTAATAAATAAACATATAATAATTAATATTGATAACTATATTAATAACATAATTAACATAACAGCGTCATAATTAACATAACATAATTAATATTGATAACTATATTAAATAATTGATACCTGAAGCAGCGTCATATATCCACCTAGCTGTTTGGTGTCATAACAACATGCATCTGAGAGATAGTCATAAAGGACTACGAGTGCAACAGTACCCCATGCATATTTATATGTACCCTCTAAATATATGAATAAAGGAAGGTACTTCGCATCAACAAGAGTATGACTCTTATCAGCGAAAATAGTACTCCCTACTAAATTCAGCAGATAAGCCCTAGCAGCACAGTCAAATCTCTCAGCTGCACACTGCCTTCTAAAGACGTCTTTCAACCAATCCAGTCTATAGTGCGCACCTCTAGTCTTCATGGTCTCCTCCCAGATCTCTTCTGTGCTCACTCCTAATAGATGGACGGCAAGATTACATGCCGTTACTCTATCTATATCGGGTGGACTGTAGAACTCACCCCTAATAGGCAATCCGAGAAGATTGGCAACATCATCCAAAGTGATCGTTATTTCACCAAATGGCATGTGAAATGACGATGTCTTGGAATGCCATCTTTCAACAAAGGCAGATATCAGGTTGTTGTCGATCATCTTCAAATTACCCCGTTGCAAGGGGTTTAAACCTGACAAATTAACTCAGTTCTCTATGGGTCGTGGAAGTACCGACGGAGTAAATTGTTGCATTTTCTTTCCATGCGCAACAATTTTCAGCAACGGTCGCTTTTGTATACAAAGAAAATATATGACATTAATATTAAATATAGAGCAAGTAATAATTAATATTAAATATTAAATACAGAATACAAGTAATAATTAATTAAATATACCTCACCAAACCATAGTTTAGCTGAAACATGATAACGATATCGTGTAAGGACAAACAAATCATAAGATCCTCCAGAATACCGTGTGAGCTCACCAGGTCCCTCAGTTGCAGCATGCCCCTCCTCTATATGCTCTCCCTCATGAGTTGGTGCAGCCTCCTCATGTACAACCTCCTCCTGTACCACCTCATGTACCACCTGCTCCTGTACCACTTGCTCATGCTGATACATATCCACATGATCATGATGTTCCACATCGTCTTCTTCAATGATCACCCGTCTTCTTCTCCTTGAAGCAGTCGGTCGAATCCTCTCAAGGGGATTCATCGCGGACGATGTCGAAGTATCAGCGTCACGTGTAATTCATATTATTTTGTCGTCTCTTTCTCGCGCGCCCACTGAAAATTTAAATAAATAAAACAATAAATTAATTAATTATTTAATTATAATTAAAAAAAATCAAACTTCTGGAAAACTTGATGTCCAAGTTTTCCGGTAACTACCGAAAATGTTGAAGATCAAGTTTTCCGGAACACAGCTCTGTATCGGATAACTTGAATCAAGTTTTCCAGAAGTGACCTCTGTACCGGAAACCTTTGAATCAAGTTTTCCGGTAGTTCTTTTGTACCGGATATGTTTCAAACAAGTTTTCCGGGGTACTTCTTTTGTACCGGAAAACTTCGAAACAACTTCTCCAGAAGTTTTGTAAAAAAAACTCACTTTTTGGTTCAGGAAATGTGAATAGTGAATGGCAAATTTTTTGACGTTTTATTATATATAAGAGAGCAAAAATGTCATTTCATTCATAAAATGGGGATATAGGTATAATTGGGGGGTATGGGATAAAATTTTCTCAATTTATCACATATACTAACTAGTCTTGCCAAACCTAGAAACAAATCTATTCTCCAATGTTTATCTACGATGTGTATAAAAAGAATTTAGAAGTAAAATTCCATTTTTTTGGGGGGAGAGCATTTTCCATAAAAAAAATGCTGCACACAAAATTGATGCAAGTAGACATCCATTCCACGTCTACAATTAGGTACTTTTCGTATGTGTTATATCTTGAGATTTAACACGTGCTAACAATGAATAAATCATTTAAATTCCCTTCCTTTATCTTCTAACTTCATTATGTCACTTGAACTATCTCACTCACATAAACACTGAACGAACACTTCTTGTGTCGAAGAAACAACTACATCTCTTACTAAGGAGAGAAATTTCTCACTATTGAGACAAAAAAAAGGGTGGCCCATCGACTATAAAACAAAAAAGTCATCTACTTAAAAATAAAAATAAATTGTAATTTGGTTTGGATTACATTAATACCTTTGTTAAATTTGAACTAATTTAATTTGAGTAGAGGCAGATTGAGTTAGTTGACTGAAACAAGACAGATTGAAATGCATGATATTTTTGCTTAAATTCTATTAACAATTGAGTCATTTTTCTGGTAGAAATTATAATTGATAAAAATTTATTTGTCCAATTTTTCGGTAACAATAGACTAATTAATTTTTTACCCATATAATAGTGGTATGATGTTAAGGATCTAAAAGATAATATGTTAGTAATTTGAAATTAGATTGAGTTTGACCACAAATTTAGAATATATTTTGTTTGGCATCTATATATAAATGGACTGAATTAAAACACACACCCAACTCTACCGGTTCGATAGATTGTAGATTCGCTAAAAATTGACTCCAAACCCTCTTTGGTGAATGAAAAAGGAATAGAGGAAAGGTTGAGAGAGAAGCAACAAGGTTAACCCTAAAGAATATAAAGAGTCCATGAACAATAAAATTCGGAGCTATTTCGTTTTTTTTTTTTTGGTGAATCTTTTAGCTATTTCTTACATAAATTTATGTAGACAGACAAAAAAAATATTTATAATCACAGTGAAAACAAAAATCCTTTTATGTGAAATTAAGCTAATGGAAAACATCCGTCCAATATTATATATAATAATACTTTTAATAACCAAAAAATAGAAGCATTCAACGACCAATGAGTACACATCAATCATTAATAATATTGAAGGACTTGAAAATCCCAATAATTGAAGTTACAAAAAAACACACAGAATACTTTTATTGATAAAACCTAAACAGTTCATGCTATCATCAGAACTAAAGGTATAAAATCTCAACAAAGTAAAATTCCAAGTCCAACCACATTTACACATGGCTATAGCTTACTCTACTCATGTCAGCAGCATTTTTCAAATCACAAGTTCTTGAAAGCAGAGTCATGAGTTACCTTTTGTGGGGTGAGTCTAGCAAGAAGTGCTTTATTGTGACAGTGTTCTGTGTCCACAAAATAGAAACTTCCATTAGCTTTAAAAGTCACAAAAGGCCTATTGGTTTCCGGCGGACGGATATCGGAAAACTTAATAGTTTTTGGGATGTGTGTTGCTAGCCATGATAGCATCTCCACTTGGAAGCTGTCCGAACCAGGTTCCCACCGGAGTTTGTGAATGTACGGGCTGACGAACCAGTGAAGGATGGCAGTTGTAGAAGCACTAAAGAATATCACTGATGATGCCACTGCACCCTTTAGGATGACATTCATGTCAGGGGATGTCATGAAGGTTATGACCGGACCGAGAGATACCGAGAGGCAACAAGTCGAGAGAGACAGAAGTTTTACTTTTTTTATGGTACTTGAGATTGGACCGTGGTAGTAAATTCCAGAATCCTTATCTCCCTCCTCATTTTGTCCTCCATTGGTAGGTCCAATGCTAATCCTGTCGTCCTCTTTTGTTGGGGCTTTCGATGCCCATCTTATTTGGGCGGCAGCAAGTTGGGAAGAAGTCTTGAATGTTGGATTAGTATTGATCGGTGTTTTGAATGTCGGATTAGCACTACTTGGCTGGCTACATGTGGAGGACCTGAAACACTGGTACACTGAACCATAGAAAACAAATGTATACAAGTATAACATTAATGGTCGTATTATTTACAATAAATAAAAATTGAAGAAAACAGCTTTAACAGTGTTGGCATTCTAACCAGCCATCATTTCAGAAAAATCCAAATAAGAGCTCTTTATAAATTCAGTTTAGGAACATAGTCATAAAATATGATATAATTCAAACTCAATTACCTAATAGAAAAAGAGAAACACATTAAAAAGACAAAAGTGAACTAGCAATGACATTTTTCAGCATATATGAAACAAGATAAAATAGTGTTGTTTCCTCAATAGAACATTACATTTATATGCGAGTAACCATGAAAAACACTACATGAGTGATCATTGTTTTAATACAAGCATAACCCCAACATCTTTTAACTCCAGATTATTGATTTTATAGGATGTTTATAGCTACAGCTATTGATTACATTTACATTCTAATTTGAAGTTATGTGGTTAATTTGGTGTCTTTTGATGAGTTTATGTTATAGTTGAAAGACTATTAGCATTTGGAAGAGCTGAAACATAATGAACCATGGCTTGGAAGCAGATCAAACCAGGACCCAAGATTCAATTAATTCAGTTCCATAATATCCAGTCATTCAAATTTTATTAAGCTAAAAATTGAAGCCAACTAAGGCAATGAAAACCTCTCTGGATCATTGAAGAACTGGGATAAATAAATTGGAAATTTAACATATTCAAATACAAAAATTGGAAGCAAACGAGGTTATTTTTTAGATAAGAATAGATCAAGATATTACTCAAGATTTGGTCACTGAAAGTATACATATGTTTCAACCAGTAATTTAATAGACGACTGCAATAAATCAACAAGTAGAACCCATAATTGGTTATGAAACAACTTGTTTTCACATTTTCTTGAACAAAACTTTGAAAAGCAGAAAACAACGCAAGATTTTTGTAAATAAAACTCCTTACAAAACATTGTGTTTCCATTTACCGTTTTCAGCTCTATATACAAAGCATCACATAGTTTAAACTTTTGTATAAGAAACAGTAACAGACCCAATGAGTCTATATCACACTGCTTCCATTCCATTACAGCTAAAGCTTGTATTGTTGTGTTAACAAATTGGCACAAACAAAAAAATCATACATTATTAGAAGTCTCTAAATCAGACATTACTGTCATATCAGATATCAACAAAGTAAAGAACCTGACTATTTGAGTTGCCCTCCATAATGGATATTTTAGAAGAGAAGAGACTAAATTTTAGCAACAAAAGGGCTACACATCAAGTCAACAATATCCACATATGAAAGGGTCATAGAATTACAACCATACATTTTTTTTTGCCTACCATGATGCCAAAGATCGTAGTACATATACAAGACTGATTTAACAGGGCTTAAATTTTGCACAAACTAAAACATCTTTCTAACAATAATATCAAATAGCGGCACTATAACATAGCAGAATTTAAACAAATCGCTTTTGTTCCACGATACGCAATCTAGTACAAATTGTTGTCAAATAGAGGCTAATGTGGTGCTACAGCGTTGTAGGCTGTAGCATAGTGAAATTTGAACAAATCAATATTCTCCGCAAACCACAATTGACAGTCTAACTGTTTGTCCTCCTACTTTCATAATTGATTAAGTTTAATGATGTTGGAAAATCTGGGAAAGAATTGTGGAAGCAGTCATTGATCTATAAAAGCTAACATTTTTAGGACAGTTCTCTTCCCTTAAATTTTAGTTTGGGATAAGACTATGTTTTTGGCTTCCTTAATATGCTGTTTTAATAAACCATAGGTGCAATTTCAGCCTAACAGCAGTTGGGGAAGAAACATTGTAATTTATTTTTGTTTCTCATTGTTCCCTGGAGGATTTTTCTCATCCTCCAATTAATTGCATTTTCCATCACTTCTTTCTTTCTAATAAAATTATCTTTTGTCCATATAATTGACATGGACAAAAACAACCTCTTAATTGTTGTCTGATTCATTTTCTTTTCTTGCCATCTTCCAAAGTTAAATGAAAAGTTTATATAAATTTTAAAGTGTATTCAAAGGTATCTACAACTGCTGAGTTGGTGTTTTCGTCCTTGACCCTCCTCTGTATGTAGAGAACAAATTCACAAACAATAGGAAAGACAAACAAAACATGTGATTCTAACTTGTGATGCTTGACCAATAACAGTTTGATCACATCAGATGCATCTAGCTATGAAGCACTTACACAGACACCTAATACACAAACATTGGTAATAATTTAAGAAAATGGAAGTGATTCAATGTAACCACATACATGTCGTGTTAATCTCAAACACCGATATGTGTGGGAACACCTCTAATGTAAAATATCAATACTACATAGACCTAGGTTATAAAAAAGGGAAAACTAGGGCGACAAAACGGTATCCGTAGGCTCCTATTCTCCGTTTAAAGGTAGTGAAGAAAAATCACAGAAAACAACCACGACGAAACAGATCAAAGCATTTTATTCATAATAGATCTGAACACTACCTTATCTCCTTCTCTCATATCTAGACAATAGGTGAATAACTCAAAAAAGGGGTTGTTAGTGAGAAATGATGAAAAACCCCTCAAAAACCCTAATTTAGTGGTTATGTCAAGTCCCGAAAAAGAGATTGAAAAAAAAAAGTATAAGTGTATGAAGCATGAGTTTTGAAGAGTGAAAGAAAGCATAAGAATAAGAGTAAGAATAATGAAAAATGAAAAATGAAACTTCATAACAAGCACCTGAAAGATAATATGAGAAAGAGTGAAGAAAGAAAAACCTGAAGAAGATTTAGTTGATAATATTGAGCGATGGCGACTCTGTGATCGAAGCAAGTGAAGAAGACTCATCGCTAATTGCAATTGCTATTGCTATTGCTATTGCTATTGCTTCGATCAACTCAAACTCACTCTCTTCTTTTTCTTCTTACAGTTACATGAATTCACGTATCAACTCAACACTCAACACGGTTTTTAGTATTACTATTATATATTAAGATTTTCATACCAAATGTGGGCATTTGGTCTAGTGGTATGATTCTCGCTTAGGGTGCGAGAGGTCCCGAGTTCAATTCTCGGAATGCCCCTGAAATAGTTTTGATTTGCTTATGCTAAATGCTAAGCATGCCTCTTTGATAAGAAATACAAGGAGAAATAAATAGGTCTCACCTTTTTAAAAATTATATTCACATTTAAAAAGTATAGTTTTTTTTTTTTTTAAATTGATTAAACTAGACTTTTATATATAAGAAAAACTAATAAAATTATACAAAATTAACTCATAATTAGTAAACTCCAAAAAATCCTTCAAAAAATTACAAATAAAATAAAATTAAACTCATCAACAATAAATAAAAGATATTGTCATCCTCTTGAACGAAATTTGAACAACATCTTGTACATTGTACACATATCAACCAATAAAAACACATTCGAAATCCAAGGAAGAAAAAAAATGATATCAAATCTTCAATGTGATTTGTATCTCTTGTTTATAAACCTTCAAAATTATAAGAAAAAATACATATATGTTAGACATTGGGCAAAAAATTACTAAATAATTAAACGAACATATTCTTAAAAAAAATGAATAAATACTACTTAATAAAATATCATATCAAATAAAAAATATTAACCTTTTATTTTATCTTCACATTATACTTATGACGGAATCAATCTCCAACACAAATGAGAGCTTCAATATATTATTCGTTTAATTTAGAGTGAAATTCAACAATAACTTTACCTCTAGCACTAAATGTGGACTCTGATGCCACAATTGAGATTGAAATAGCTAGTACATAAACAACCATCTTGTACAAGATCTTATATTTAATGTTGTTGTTCCCCCATCAGTTCAAAATACTAAAAGATTTAGTGTTATGAACGTATATACTTTCATCACGATAATCTTGTAATTATGATTTTATTGGAGGTACAATTTCATTTTCAAGCTAAGTGCTCAAAATTTCGTCAAATCGAGTGAGAATTGCAGCTTTCTCTTATAAGGATGATAAATTATTACTATCCAAATTAACAACCAAAAACGTAGATTCTTCCAAACATAAAGCTACATACTCATCATATAATTCTTCCAGTGAACTTCTAACTTTCTTTATATCCTCATTAGCAACTTCTTTATATTTATATATTAAGGGAAAATATATATGCATCATATGAAATTTGCACCTATGATCCAAAACACTAGCAATAGCCATCAACATATTACACCCCCTAGTATTTGTCAAACTTTATTTTCATGGGACCTATCATTTCTTTCATAAAGAGATCTTCGTCTTCAGCAGCCTTATCAAGTATTGGTTTAACCTTCCAAACTTCTGCTAAATATAAATTTATAGTCGAATACTCAATACCTACATTTAAAATAGTAGTAATATTAAACATTTCAAATAATAATAAAGTGACCTAATAAAATACAAAAATAAATAGTTGATAAACTACTTGAGATCACATGAGTTGTATAATTAAATACTTCTAACAGCTTATAAACTTTCTCAACTTTGTTCCATTCTTCAAGTGAAAGGGTGTGATCATAATGAGACTTTCTTTCTTTGTAGGTGGCAAAGACAATCTTAAATTTCAAAGCAGTGTACAACATATTAAAAGTTGAATCTCATCTTATTGGACAATAAATGATGAGTTTCCTTTCTTTCAAGCGCTTTTGCTCAACCACATCACAAAATGTCTTTAGTCTTGCATCATTGTGGTTAACATATTTGATATTTTCACAAATATTGAAAACGGTATCCTTAATTTTACTAAGGTTGTATTGCACTAACAAAATTAATATGTATGCACAACATCGAACATGAAACAAAGAACCACCAAGGATTAACTTACTAGTTAGAGATAAATTATCTTTGAGACATCTTAAGCATGAATCATTGTAAGAAGCATTATCAACATATACTGAAAAAACTTTATTTTCAATCCCCTAAGTTTTCAAACATTTATATATAGCATCAGCCACATCAATACGACGTCTTGGAGGGGACACTTGCACTAAACTCAAAACTCTTTTTTGAAGATTATATCGTACATCAATGAAATGTCTTGTAATAACCATATATTCAACTACTTGATGGCTAGATTTCCACATATTTGTAATTAAACTAATCTTGCTCACATTTTATAAAAGTGTATTCAAATTTTTCTTCTCCATTTCAAATAGTTCCAAACAATCACTTCTTGATGTTTTATGAGTAATCTTATGAAAATATGGGTTTGCATATTGGAAGCCCCGCATTCAAATTTCGTCCTCGACAACAATAAAATGATATTCCTTAAACATGATAGCAGTTGCAATTATTTACCTTATCTTTTCGTTCGAGTATCTAACATCAGGACTAATAAAATAGTTATTTGACTTTGATGGCTAAAATGGAATGGCAGCCTGTCTTGTTTCAATAGTCGTCGACAACTTCTTTTGAATGTAACCTCTAACGTATCTTTTCAAATGACTAGCTCTAGCTCCTAGTCATCCATAAAACAATTTTAGTTTACACTATATGCAAACTGCTTTCTTCACACCTTTAGAGATTTCAACTTCATCAAAATCATTCGAAATAAGTGATGTTTTTTTTCTTTCTCATTCTCGCAACAATTGGACGTTGGTTTTCTAGAGCGATGTCATTTTCATTTGCTTATGTATTAGCTTCTACTTAAGTTGAATCAATAGGTATATATGTTTGTTGGCCTCATTATTAGTCATATGAGTAGATGAAATTTGTTCACTTCTTTCTACGGAGAAGACATTTGTAGGATAAAATAAAAATTATAGGCTAAATATCACATGTGGTTCCTTAACTTAATTTTAATTAACATTTTAGTTCTTTACCTTTTTTTTTCCTCCCGATTCGGTCATTTATTTTAATTTTAAGTGACAATTTGATTTTTTATGTTTTAAAAGGTGAACAATGTTATCATTTTTTTTTTGTAAAAATTCATAAAATCCATCAAAATTTTCAAGCAAAACCCATAAAATTAATTATATTCTTCAATATAATACAAATTTCATCAAATTCGAACTCAAATCTTCAAATAAACTCATATTTTAATTATTTGTTTGATGTTGTTAGATATGAAAATATGAGTTTATTGAATTTGATGAATTTGCATTATATTGAGGATGATAATGAATTTTATGGATTTTGTTTGAAATTTTTGATAAAATTTTTGAA